>OZ020280.1:3613359-3715769 GCA_963971205.1 Aethes cnicana | reverse complement strand
ATCCTAGTGAGCGTAAATAAATAGATTGTGCCGTGGAAAATATTTTTAAATACCTACGAGAACGAGTAATCGATGTGTATATTAGATATTCGCTAGGTGTAACTGTCGGCAGCTGATGTAAATATGTAATATGCTTTTAATATTAGATTTAAAGTAACCTGCCACTGAAACGGACCATTGCTTAGTCTACTCGTGAAAGTAGATACGTGTAATATTCTCAGATTCAAAAGTACAATCGATAATAATTTTACCTCTAGATAGTATTATTTTATTAGTTTGTCGTACAAACACTTTTCAAAAAACTTTTCTATACAATTACCTACATGTAGTATCGAAAGTAGACTAAAAATGGCCACGTTTCACTGAACGATCTCTAAAAATGAATCTCTATTTTTTCTACATGCTATGTATTGTAAAAAAATTACTCATACTTATGTCAAGTGTTCATATACGATAATTTGGATAATATTTTATAATACTTTACATAATTTCATTTTGTGATTTTACTTGCATATAAGTGTTTTAAATTATTTTAATGAAGAGACCTCCCACAAAATTATAAATTTTTACTGATCTTAGTACAATGATAGTTTCTTCTAAGTAAATTGCAGTTGGTTTATATAGCTGTCAATTAACGAGTCAATCTATCAATGTACATGTATTATAGTAATAGAAAAATATTAAGAAGTTCAAGTCCCCTCAAAACAATTTAAACGTATCAACTGATACGAACGTTACTTTAAGTAGGATTCTCTAATATTCCTAAATTTAAGATAAGATGTGATGTTAATCAGACAAAGATCTTGACAGTAAAAAAAGATTGCTAAAGATACTAAACTAAACGCTGTAAGTACGTACTATACGTAAGTACATATTGTCTCTATCTCAATTTTACCGTAGCTACGAGGGGCGTTCAAAATATTCTCGGTATTGGAATGAAAACAAACAAGTATGAACAGTTTGATATTTTTTATTTTTCAATATACTCCCCCCCTATGTTAATACACTTAAAAGATCGATCAATTATTTTTTTTAATCCCTCATAAAAATATTTTTTATCCTTGGTATAAAAGTGCTCCTCTACTGCCGCCTTCAACGCCTCATCGTCAAAAAATCGATTTCCACGCAGATCCTTTTTGAGATTGGGGAACAAAAAGAAGTCGCTGGGGGCTAAGTCCGGACTATACGGTGGATGAGTTATAGTTCCGAACCCACATTCAGCAATAGCTGCCTTGGCAATATGAGCAGTATGGACAGGGGCGTTGTCATGCAGAAGCAGAATACCTTTAGACAACTTTCCTCGCCTTTTTTCTTTTATTGCGTCCCTTAATTGATGTAGAATATTCGCGTAGTACTGTCCCGTGATATTTACACCTTTTTCTTTATAATCGATCAACAATACTCCTTCACAATCCCAAAATATTGTTGCCATGACCTTGCCAGCGGAAGGGACGACCTTGAACTTCTTGGGATGAGCTGAACCCTTAATGTGCCACTGCATGGACTCCTGTTTACTCTCTGGGTCATAATGATGAACCCAGGTTTCATCTCCAGTAACTATCTTTTGCAGCACCTCATCAGGATTTTCACCACACAGGTCAATAAAATCGGAACAGCAAGCTGCACGCACATCTTTTTGAAGTCGAGTCAGCATTCGCGGAACCCATCTTGCACTGACCTTTGACATATTAAGATGGTCATGGATAATGTCATGTACGGTACCAATAGAAAGATTGGTTACTTGAGCTATTGATTTTATCTTCACTCGACCATCTTCCAATATAAGGTTTTCCACCTGATCAATATTTTCTTGTGAAGTAGCTACTACAGGCCGGCCAGGTCTAGGGTCATCTTCAATACTCTCCCTGCCACGTTTGAATTCGCTTGACCACTTTTGAATTGTAGATAAAGAAGGAGCAGACTCACGGTAAACACAATCCATTTCCTCTTTTATGGTTTTTTGGTTTTTACCCTGTTTCGTCAAGAATTTTATTACGGAACGATGTTCTAATTTCGTTAACATTGTTAATTCACTCATTGTGTTCGTGTTTGTTCAGAAATTGCAGAAAAACAAAAGAACATCTCGGTTTGATTTATACTTTTTTTTAATGTCAAAGAATGAACCTTACCAGCCAGTAACAAAACAAATTCAAAAAGAGGTTATAAGATATCAATACCGAGAATATTTTGAACGCCCCTCGTAGAATGCCGTAAAAGTAACCGAATTTTATAGAATCCTACGGAAAATTGACGTCCCATAATGGTTGTTTGAACAAAAGTATTATGAATAAGTTTTTTTTAATTAACTCGAACTAACAGAAATTAAAAAATCAAGGTCATAAGTACCTACCTAAATAGTATTGATAAGCGAACTCATGGCTGCTACTTCTGTTAATTACTCGTTATGTTCTACAATATCTGGGATGGAATCTCATTTTTCCTAATTCAACGTATTAGTACGACAATATTGTAGAATATTACATTAAAAATACAAAGTAACCTTATTAGGTAGATGTTAAGAATATTTATTTTACTCTTTAGATCCCGCCTGAATTGTTATGATATTGCCTCAAAGGGAATTTGCTTTGTCTATGGTCTCAAGCAAGATCCAAAGAGTACCTATAAACGTGCTATAAACCTTTTTTAAAGGCTTATTATTTTGCAGACGGAATTAATAATAATTGTATGAGTAAATAAAAGTACATTAGCATTTTTTTCTGTCTCAGATATTTAACAGAATGTGTTCCAATATTTGCGCGCATCGTGCGAAAAGGCGCGAACGCTTTGCGGCCTCGCCAGCCACCACAGCGTCTATGAGCTTCGTCGTAGGGAGGTAAGGGTAAAACGTAAATCTATTGTACATGTAGAAATGAATTTCTGAAACGATACTAAAAGTATTGGAAATGTTACAAATTTGTATTTCTTAAAAATACTAATTTCCCAGGTTGTGGGTAATGTGAAAACTTCAACATAACCCACATGGATTCTACGAGAGTGTGTGCCGACGTCTGTCGCGCTGTATTTATGTTTCAATTCGTAGTTCTATTGATGTTCTTCCTTACAATTAACTTAGGTATATGTTAATTGTGCATTTTATAAATGATTAATGTGATAAGATTCTATGGAACTATATAATGGTTTTCTTGTTTATAAATTTGTCTATTTGTAGAAATTCAAATGTCTATCGAACTATGCCAATTATACTTATTATTTGATTGACTGTAAAGTAAAACCCTAGAAATCATTTGAATAACTAAATTTAATATTCATACCTGACCACGATTTCGCTGTATTTGTTCCAAGTGCCTTATGAACAAATCGTTGCATCCTTTCTCTAAGTACATTCCAAAAAGAATACTAAACAGAATAGTGTTTGTTTAAGTGCGTGTTCTCAAACTAACTGAGTTAATTTTCTATGTTTTCACGAACTGGTACTGTATGATCTGATGCTAATTAAATTTAATATTTAGCATTAAAATGTATTATGTAGCAGTATATAGTGCAGTACTTAAATTAAGTCTGTGATAATTGATCATTTATTTACATTGTTTTATTAACACGACACAATTCAAATATTTTACTGTTTTATTTTTTAACTATGAGCTATTTAACTATCTATCTACTTACTTGAATACAAATTTGTAATAAATTCATTTTCTAACATATGTATACTTATTCTTTCCGCATTTTTTAAAGTATTAAAACAAAAAGAAAATTATTAAGGTTGTTTTATTTCCTTTGAACTGTTTGGAACGCTCAAAATGCCAAGTCTTTTTATTTATTTATTTATTTATTCAATGCAACCATATACATTTTTCTTAATGTAGGAACATTAGATCTTAAATAACTAGTAAATATAGTAGAGTACATGATCCCTGGCAGGGTATGGCATATATTGGCAAGTATGTACCGATCTTACCAAAAACGACACAATATACATAACCTTAGGTATACATATCAAACTTAAATTATAATAACCTATATAGTATCTACATTATCGTCTTCCATAAACTCTAAAATTGTATAATAACATTTTTTTAATAAGAGTCTTCAATTTCGCTTTGTCATTAATTTTACTTTATCGATTGCTTTATAAGTAGGTAGGTACAGTCGAGTTCGCCAATATATACACACTCTTGCATCTTGCTCAGTTGGTGATAGGTACACATATTAATGAACTCGAATGTACATGCTTTCTCACCAAACTCTTGAAGTTAAAATTGTCAACATCCCTGTGACTTCGACGTCGTATGGAACAAAAAACAAGTGTAATATGGATTAGTATGGAGTAATAAATGCGAAAGTAACTCTGTCTGTTAAGTACCTCTCCACGCTTCACCCACTGGACCGGCTTAAATGAAATCTTATTAGATTGGAAGGGTAGTTCGAGTCCCTGGGAAGGACATAGGCTAAGCTAAGTAAATCCAATTCGTTGGTAGAAGCTAGAGTCTAATAATCCTAGTCATTAATTTTAACGATTTATAAATAGTGAATACGAAGTAAGAGGGCGTTGTTAAACCGTAGTATTCTAGTATTTAATACAATTCATAAACTAATCTAGATGGCACGGACACCTCTTCGCAAATAAAATAAAAAGAATTATAATACTGGCTGATAACATTTCACAGGTTTTTGAATATTAAACTTTTCTATTCGTTTTTCATTTGTTTTGAGTGTAATGTCATTCTTAGAAACTGACATTTATTATTTCTAGGTATTTCTAATACAATTCGGGTTTATTCTTAGTAATCATTAAATGGTAATTCTCTGGAATGGCTCCAATACGTTACAGTCTCCATTACGAAGATTATTCGGAGCATTTAATGTCCAGATTTGGGAAGTTACTGCAAGTGCAATCGTTGGTGGACATGACACTAATGTGTAGTTCGCACACTTTGCGTGTTCACAAAGCAGTTCTCGCAGCCAGTAGTGCATACTTTCAGGTATGGTATAATACTTAAGTAAGTAGTCAGTCTGAATATGTTTCACACTAGGTACTCACTCTAGCAGTATTCCTTAAAGTACATTGATGTTTCTATTTTTTTCCTAGGAAGTTTTGCAAAAGCAGAGTGGCGAACCTTTGATAATACTGAAAATGCGATTTAGTGTTCTAAAATCGCTAGTTGAGTTCATGTACTGTGGAAAGACGCAGTGTTTAGAAGAAAATCTGGATGAACTGGTATCTGCTGCACAGTTTTTGAAAATAAAAGGTCTTTCAAAAGTCACTAAGGAGGGCCTGGGGATCAATAACCACAGTAAGTATTTTAAGTAGGGAAAAAATTATTAATTCAGTTGTCGAAGGCTAAAGCCTAAAATTAATTATTAATTAATTAATTATGTGTAATATTAATTATTGTGTAATCTTCAATAAATTGAAGATTACACATTTTAATGCTTAATATTTCTGATTCTTTGATTTGAGGAATCTATATACATACTTGCAAAATTATAGGCTATTTATTCCCAGTCGTCCGCACCCGCAACACGAAAAAATTGGTTGTCTGTAAAGTCGGTTTATGGACGATAATTTTACGTGATAACGTCACGCTTAAGCCGATCGTGTCTTTCTATCGCTTGTCCCGCGCTCTCGCTTCCGCGCTTGGCTCAGGTGGGACGTAACTATTGCGTCATGTTTTTTCGTGCGCGCAGCCGGCGTTCATCGATGTATAAGACTTTATCACGTCAAAAGATTCCCAGCAAGTAATTCATTCGCATCAGAGGTAAGAGGTGCGGACTAGTGCGAATTTGTATTTGCACTGCGGACTGTTCCCATTTGTTCGCACTGCTGACAACTGGGAAAAAATTACAATCGTTCACATTGCGAACAACCGGTTGCGGAAAACTAGGAATAGACATACTACTACTACTACTACAGCCTATTTGCGTCCCACTGCTGGGCACAGGCTTCCTCTCATCACGAGAGGCTTTGGGCTACAGTCCCCACGCGGGCCCAGTGCGGATTGGGGACTTCACACACATCTTTGAATTACTAGGAATAGACTAATGCCTGTCGGAATTTCAAGGTTTCTATTCTAATTTTTACTTATCCCAACGTTAAAGTGGTAGTAGTATACTTAATAACATTAAATTATTAATTTTACATTAGGTGAGCTGCCGGTCTTCACGCCACCAGTGGTCATAAACCGACTACCACAGTCTTTGATCGACATGCATTCACAGGTATTTTGCACCCATAAATACTTCTAATACTTACTTAAATAAATAATATTTTATGACCATGCGATAGGTAAGTATGGTGTAGGTACACTCCATACAACTTTGAACATCATTACAATGGAATAAGTTTCACAGTGTAAACCTACACTTTTAACAGGAACTAGGTAGGCGTTTTTCCGGGGTAAAGCTTAGCCTTGTCTTTTCCCGGGACTCGAACTATCTCCATACCAAATTTCAGCTAAATCGGTCCAGCGGTTGAAGCCTGAGGAGGTAACAGACAGACAGACAGTCAAGAGTTACTTTCGCATTTATAATATTACGTAGTACCTACCGTACCTATGGATAGTATAGATATTAAAAAGGCTACGGTTAGAGATGGCTATGGTTGCATTTCACAACCGTAGCCATCTCGAAGTGTTACGAGTACCTAATATCAGGTAAGGTACGAGTGAGAGCTCAGGGGCTGCATTCGAAACGTTACATAGGGAAAGGGAAATTCCCTATCCCTGCACTCACGCGCCGCGGCGTTGAAACCGAACTATGTGTGTATGTTTCTTTTGTTCGTTCGAATCGATCGAATCATAAATCCCTATGTTCAATATCGATATCGACAAACAATACTAGAATATCGATAAAATTATCGACAACGTGTCACATCACATTCATTGTATACGTATTAGTCTGCTTCCCTCCCCAACCTCAAGCCTTCCCCCGCTAAGCACGGTAGAAACTGCAGATTGGACGGAAAATACCTATGAAAAAAAACACAGAAACAACGTTTGGCTGCCCCCTATTTCCTCTTCCAAAACTGGACCAATTTGATTGCAGTTTTCTTTAAAAATTAGAAGAAGACTTTATCTGTGTTCCTATTTTTTGCTTTTGTTGATTTTATTTCGTCAATTTTGTTTGCTGGGTGTTTGAACATAACGAAAAATCGGGCAATTTTTTTCGATTTTTGAAGGCTCATATCTTTTTTAATATTTGGTTAATCAAAAAAAGGAAAAATAGGAACCTAGAATTAGTGATCGTTGAATTTATGGAAAAAACATAATGTGCATATTTGCTTTATCCAGGGAGGAAACAGGGGACAGCGTTTGTATGGAAAAACGGCTGTTTTGTTTCCTCTTAAGCAGCTAGATTAAAGTTCTATTGGAGCGTCGTGACCCGTGAGCGCAGGGATAGGGAATTTACCTTTCCCTATGTAACGTTTCGAATAAAGTCCCTGATCGTAAAATTAAGGTTCTTGCTTACATCCCCAAACTGGGGCTCTATTCGATACGAAAGAGACATTCACCAGCGCTCACGCGTCACGGCGCCTTCAATTGAACTTTAAATCTAGCTGATTAAAGTGCGCCGCGACGCGTAAGCGCAGGGATTGTGAATGTCTCTTTCCCTATTTACAACTTCGAATAGAGCCCCAGTGCTATACAATCCTAAGTGATGCGCCATGTCCCTTTTTAGCAAGATGTCACAATACAGATACCTAATTATACCTATACCCATTACGAATAGGCAGAATACTCAGTCTTCTTTTGGGATAGGGACGCTCCCGGTCCCTAATCCCTATGTAGGTACTGTTTCGAATAGAGCCCCTGGATCTTTGCCAAATTCTGATACTAATAGTAAACAAATACCTACCTGAAAAACATTAACAATTAAAGCTCATTATTTTGACGTGATGACGTCTTATAAATCCATGAACGCCGACTGCACGCACGAAAAAGCATGACTCGTTGTCACGTTCCACCTGAGCCAAGCGTGCAAGCGAGAGCGCGGAACAAGCGATAGAGAGGCACGATCGGCCTAAGCCTGATGTTATCACGTGAAAATGTCGTCCGTAAACCGACTTTACAAACAACATTTTTTTTTTTTATCTACATCTTAGGACAACGGCGACCAAAAGCTGCTTGCATCGCCTGCCGTCGGCCAGCAGATGGACAGCATGGGTCGCCCAAATAAGGTTAATCTTATGGTTCAACTTTGCAAGTTTTCTGCAGGTGTCAATTTAGAAAACTATCTCAGTGTTGGTCATTATCATCATAATCATTGATACCTATGTCATGATTCCTTATATAATACGAAGCATAAGATTTCGGTGGCCATGGGCCGCAAGTGACTGCTGACCGCTTACCGCAGGTATTATAGGAATTCTAGTTATTCTAGAGTCTCTATTAATGCTGTTTCATCCGTTTCCTAGGCATACTTAAGTCAGTTTGATTAAATGTCCACTATATGATTAAATAGGACTTCGCCCGCGTATCGCGTTGCGCGGAATTATCGCATTCTCGCGGGAACGTAAAATTTCAAGGATAACATTGTACCTAGCCTTCCCCGGCACTTCAACTACCGCCATACCGAATTTCATCTAAGGCTGCGTTTCCACCAGTCGGTCCAGCGGTTTAAGCGTGAAGGGGCAGCAGACAGACAGAGCAGAGATACTGTCGCATTTATAATATCAATACGGATCTTCGGCAGGACATGGTGGTTCGTATTCCGTTCGACATCAAGAACGGCGCCGCCGGCGTTTTGGACGGCGGTGACACACCACGCTCCATGAAGCCGAGGCGCGGTCGCCCCACTGTTAGAACTCATCACATTATGTAACTTGTTATAAATAAGATAGATCTCTTGGGCCCACTTGCCTCAAGCCGATAAACTCTGGTGGCCTATTCCCAGTAGTCCGCACCCCATCCGTAGTGCGAACAAGTGGGAAAAAAATCCCAAGAGTCCGCACCCGCGGTACAAGCATCGGCACAGATCTTGAGCGGTGACCTTCGATGCACAAAGGTTGAAAATAACGCCTCACAGGCAGAGGGGCACGGGACGCATCGGACTTATTATTGGCCCTTCAGTCATACCCATGCGCAACGCAACAATCCCCTCTACTTTCGCTCACCGCTCAAGATCCTTGCCTTACCGCATACCGAGATTGCGGCGCGCGGGTGCTTACTACTAGGACTTTTCATTTGTTTGCACTGCGGACTACGGAAAAAAAACAGTAGTCCGCAGTGCGGATTAAGGAGTCTGGACTACTGGTAATTAAACTCGGGTTTAATTGTACCAACTTAAATCGAGTTAGAGGGTAACCCAAGTCAGCGGCGTTGGTGCAAATGGGTCTTAAAGAATAGCCAAGACTTGAAGGCGATGAATGGACCCTAGTCGATGGCAATGAAGGTAAACTTACCTACCTACTATCTTGCGAGTGAAACTATGAACACACTCCATCCTCTATTCTAAGTAGTGGTCATTTAATCCGGTTCCGAGTATCAGGAGCCTGGTGTGTCCCTTAGCTTTATTTATAGTGTTTTTTTTTACTGGTGCAGTTACGGGATATCTGTTTCTAAGGAGATAAAGAGAAACTGCCTTTGGAATAAGCCGTGGCTGTTCGACCTCCGCCTCGCATGCAAGGGTCGGGGGTTGGAATACTTATGTGCGAAGTTCGATTTGAATTTACCACTGGACTTTTCGGTGAAGAAATACATCGTGAGGAAACCTGCACGCATCTGCGAAGTAATCCAAGGATGTGTGTGAAGTCCCTTATCCGCACTGTGCCCGCATGGGGGCTATAGCCCAAACTCTCCCGTGATGAGAGGAGGCCTGTGCTAATTCCCCTAACTGTCCTAGTTTAAAACGACACACTGTAAGCTATATATGTAAAGATCGTGTTGATTTTGTACTGCTATAGATACAGGTTTACACAACTTAGAAGGCGCGTGGTTTAAGGAATAATAGACTCCGCGTCAAGGGCTTAAGTGCTTCGCCGCGCGCCTTCTAAGTTGTGTCCTGCTATATACGTACATGGTTTGTTGCAGCGGAGCGGCTGGGAGGGCGCGGGCCCGCTCGGGCGCGCCGCGGAACGCGCCCTCATGCGCCGCGAGCAAGACTCGCGCAAGGCCATCCACCAGCTCAAGCATCTGCAGACGAGGCACATGCAGGTATGACGTCCTCGCAAACCTATCACATTTCATTCGGTTTTTTTTTAATTGAAAATTCGGCTGCAATTTCCACCATGAGGACATGATTCTTTAGACGTCCTCCTAGAGTTAAAGTGACGTCTTTAAGATCAACAAAAATATCATACACGAGCAAAAATTTTTCGACGAGTTCGCTCTTTGAAAATAAAATGGGACCTGATCCGGACTAATTTCGAATAAAAAAGGAATACCAAAATCAACTTATATAATGGCTGGAGTCATTGAAAACACAAAAAGCGATCGAATTGTGATCCTCTTGTTGAAGTCAGTTGATAATCCATTCCATTTGTTTCCCTTCCAGGATTACATGGACCGGGTGACGCTATCGCAAGCAGTGAACAGCATCTGCGGCCCCGAGTCGTCCACGTCGCACAGCTACATGGGTGTGGACAACGACCTCATGTACATGGACCAGACCGTGTCGTCCAACGTGCTGGACGCCGGCCTGTCCTACCCCAAGGAGCACCCGCTGCGGCCCGAGGACATCGCCGCCAGCTACCCCAACACCACCACCACAACCTCAACTAACGACTCCAGCGCCAACATAAACAATGCCATGTCACAATACGTTGATGCATTAAAAAGCGCCGGCCTCCCCACCGACCTACCCATCCTCTTCGAATCCGGAGACGGATCCTACATCAACGTCAACGAACAAGTCCTCCTCGACATGGTGCAAAGCAGCGAAATCCAGTATGAAGTCATCGAACAACCGAACATTATAGAGAAGGTCGCAGACCCGAGTGAAATAAAAAGCATCGATGATCTCTCCAAATCCATAGAAAGGGGAGAGTTGCTAGTGGGAAACAAGAGCTACGCTTCTACCAGCCAATATGATAAAGATAATGAACAATTTAACAATCATGAAGACGCCATAAATAGTCTCAATGCCATTTTGCCAGACAATTTGGAACCTTTTGCTGAACAACAAAATTATGTAATTCTTGATAGTCGTATGCAGAATAACAACAACTCGATGGATCATGATAATGCGAATGATTTCTCTTGCATCGATGGAGACATGCAATTCTTCACGAAGTCTATGAGTGATGACGTCAAAAAGTATTATGAAGAACAAAATCTCAACGATGAACGGGAAATGGAGCAACTTTGTCCAACGAGCACCACTTTGGATAATAATTTTAGCATGTCCTTAATCGATTCTAAAAATTCGCATTTAGACGGAAGTATTAGTCAACAGTACAATCTAAATCCTGAAGATTTGAGGAGGAACGAGGATTGTTACGACTTTGGTCTTCAGACTGGTGAAGATACTTTGGATTGTTTAATGTCAACACCAAGTCAAAATCAAGAAAACAGTGCCTATCCTGCTAATCAGTTAGAAAAAACATGTACAGAGAGGGATCAAATTATACAAGATTTAATGAAAATCGAAGAGAATTTGAACATAGTGCCAAATAACAACAACTGTACCACGGACGGAAAGGAAAATAGAAATTCTAATGTAGATTTTGATGTTGATACCTTGAATGTTGGTAATGCATTTGAAAACGAAACCAATACAGGGAAAGAGCTCGCAGGGGGGAAAGAACTAAACCATGAAGGAATATCAGAAAATATAACTTCAAATGACGTACAATGGGTTGAAAACGTTAACATGAGCGCACAGGAACCATGTAACAATGATGATTCTGTCACTAATCAAAACGAAATTGAGCCCCCTAATTCAGAGTACACTGATTCAGTTATTGATCTAACAGCTCAAGCTAAAAGTAAATGGCACCCTAAAAATGAAGACGACCTTTCCGATAAAGAAAACGAGTGCAATGATCCTGGAAAGAATGTGAATTCGACTTTAGACGACGATATTCCGTATGCTGTGGGCCTACTGCCCTTGAAGCATGCTCAGCCCTTAGAAGAAGCCAGTCTATTGAAGAGGAGAAACACGGAAGATAACGATTTATGCGATAATGTTGATGCAAAATGTTTAAAACGTAAGGTGAAATATAAGAAGCTATCACAGTAATATTTAGTTTTTTATATAAATAAATGAAGATTTTTTTCTCATTCAATCTTTTCTTTTTATAACGCACTAGCTGACCCCGCGGACTTCGTACCGCCTTAAACCTCACGGAGCCCGAGACCTTTCCAACGAATGCAAAACCGTGGAAATCGGTTCGTGCGTTCTGGAGTTATAGCGTCAGGAAGGAAAACCCGACTTATTTTTATATATTAGGTCCTTACATATGAAATTGGCGTTTCATATGGCAGAAATGAAAACGATTTTTTTTTATGAAACTATTTTTTTATTTAGTCAAAGTATGTACCATGGCTATCTATGCACTTTTGCCATCTCGAAGGTAGTTCATTGATTCCTTTACTAAAAAAAGTGTGTGAGCGAGAATCAATAAAATCTTTGAAGGCCGTTTGGACAGCCTCGTGAGAATTGAATTTTTTTCCTTGCATGAAGTTGTCCAAATTCCGAAAAAAATGGTAATCAGTTGGAGCAAGGTCCGGGGAGTATGGTGGGTGTCGAAGACATTCCAGTCGCAGCTCCCGTAGTTTTGCGGCCGTCAAACGTGCCGTATGTGGTCGAGCGTTGTCCTGAAGCAGCAGTGGGCTAGATCGATTGACCAGTCTGGGTTGTTTAATGGCTAGCTTTTCCATCATCGTTTGCAATTGTTGACAATACACATCAGCCGTGATTGTTTGCCCAGATCTTAAGAAACTGTAATGGATGACACCGGCACTAGTCCACCAGACACTTACCAGTACCTTTTTCTGAGTCAACTTTCGTTTCGGGCAGAATTTGGCTGGTTCACCTGGGTTCAACCATTGTGAAGAACGTTTCCGGTTGTCGTACAAGATCCATTTTTCATCACAAGTAACGATACGATTCAAAATGCCTTCATTATTGTGCCGGTTGAGAAGTGAAACGCAACACTCGACGCGTGTTTCTTTGTTTGCGTCGCTCAATTCATGCGGTACCCATTTTTCAAGTTTTTTCACTTTTCCAATTTGTTTCAAGTGAATCAAAATGGTTTTATCACTCACACCGAAGCCTGCCGCTAACTCTGACGTGGTTTGCGATGGATCTGCTTCCACAATTGCTTTTAATTCTTCGTTATCAACTTGTGTCTCCGGCCGTCCACGAGGCTTGTTCTGTAGGTCAAAATTTCCAGAACGGAAACGTTGGAACCAATAACGTACCGTATTTTCTTTTGCAGTAGCTTCCCCATACGCATTGTTAATCCTACGAGCCGTTTCTGCAGCACTAGTGCCGAGGTGAAACTCATATTCGTAAATATAGCGATATTTTAAGTTCTCCATATTGTGAACAGAACAATGTGAAAGAAAAACAAATGACGCGATAACAAATAAATTTCGTAATTCGAACACAGAAATACATGGTCTTAAATTTGAAATAAATTTGAATTTGGAATTCCTAGCCGAACGCCACATATTTTGAATCAAAGTTGCCAGTTCGCCAAACGCCAATTTCATATGTAAGGACCTAATAGTAGATTTATTAAGTCGTCGTGTGTAACTACCAACACTATGTAATGTAAGGAATCTTGCAAGCTGAATTAAACCCACTTCTAATTATTGTATCATGATGGAACTTGGCACGTATGACAATGCAACCATATGCCACCAAGCTGATCTGAAGATGGAGCTTGGAGGTGGGCACGGAAAACTAAAAAGTCTGTTCCGACCATCGAGGTAAAGCCAGGGATACGCTAGAGGACAAACGTCCTGCGACATGTGTCACACACACACACACACACACATATGGCGACATGTCGCTTCGCTTGACATATCTGGCAACATTGCGCGACTTATGTCCAATCATTGTCCAATGTCCATAGAAGGTCCATAGCGACGACGTCCATGTCGAGCGAAGTCCGGCAACGTCACGTCACATCACCCGACGTCGCTGGAACATCTCGCAGGACATTTTGTTGTAATAGTTTATCTATGGTAAGAGCGGGTTTTGTGATCTATGGTTACTTGTGCTGGTGTCAAGTTGGTGTTCTCTTGTATCGTAAGTTTGTGGGACTGAAGTAGTAAATAAACAGTGATTTAAGTCATATGTTTTATTATACTAAGCCATCTTCATACATGGTGGCAGCGGTAAGCAATCTCCGAAGATGGCAGAGGGCGGAGTTGATGAAAAGCCTTTGCAAGTGATGACCGCGTGCAACGTGCAGGTTAAGGCGCCGGGCGACTTTGACTTTCAGGCTGAAAATTGGGAGGCATGGCGGAAGCGATTCGAGAGGTATATGGACTTGAGCGGACAGGGATCTAAAGAAGATAAAATCAAGATAGATTTGTTTCTGTACTTGTTGGGTGAGAAAGCGGAGCAACTTGCCAAACAACTGAAAGTTGATAAAAGTGTGACTTATAAAGAGGTGGTAGACGCTTTTGAAGTGTACTTTAGACCGAAAAGAAACGTTATTTATGATAGATATCGATTCAATACTAGAGTGCAAGGGAAAGAGGAGTCGGTGGCAGAGTTTGTCAAGGAACTGTACAAGTTGGCCGAACCTTGTCAGTATGGACAATTAACAGAAGAGCTCATAAGAGATAGAATTGTCGTTGGATTGTGTGATAGAATAACTAGTGAGAGATTGCAGTTGATGGCTGATTTAAAGCTGGAAGAAGCTGTGAGATTGGCCAGGCAGGCGGAGGAGCAGAAAGAAGAAGCTAAATTGCTGTGGAAAAATGAAGGTGACTTGGAGGTGAATAGGATGGGTGCTAAGGCATTAAATGTTAACAAGAACAAAGCGTACAAAAAATGTTTCAAATGTGGAAGGTTTCATTTTGAAAATCAGTGTGCGGCAGCTAACCAGCAGTGCCTAAAATGTGGAAAGACAGGCCATTACGCCAGGTGCTGCAGAGACTGGAAGAAAGTGAACCGAATGGAAGATGACTTCAAGATTAATATAGAGGTTAGTGTGGGGAATCATAAGGAAAATTGTTTATTTTTAATAGACACGGGGGCAGATATTGTTGCATTACCAGCATCAATGTTTAAGAGCAACAAGAATTGTAAAATAATTGATTGTCAGGAAATAATTAGAGGGCCAGATGGGGCAGCATTAAAGGTTCTTGGAGCTACATATGTGGAGATGTATCACAAAAATAAAGGGTACAAAGGAAAAGCATACATTATAAAAGATCTACAAATACCTATATTAGGAAAACCAGCAATAAAGCAAATGCAAATTTTAAGTGTATGTTCTATGGAGAAAAATAAGGTATGTGATGAGGAGATGAAAGATGGTGGTGTAGTAGAGGTAGAAAAGGAATACCCTCAAGTATTTAACGAGTTAGGGGTTTTTAAAGACAGTTTTCATATTAAATTAATAGATGACCCCGTTCCTTTTGTCCAAACTACTCCAAGAGGGGTGTCTATTCCTTTGCTTCCTAAAGTTAAAGAAGAGTTGAGTAGGTTGGTAGAAAAAGGGGTTTTGGTTCCAGTAGAAGAACCAACTATGTATGTTTCTCCAATTGTGGTGGTTCCAAAAGGAGAAAATGGAGTGAGAATATGCGGTGATTATACAAAAGTAAATAAAAATATTCTCAGACCAATTTTTCCTATACATAAGGTGGAAAATACACTGGCAAAATTGAAAAATGCTACAGTATTTTCGAAAATTGATGCAACATCTGGGTTTTATCAAATTAAGTTGGATGAAGAGTCTCGAAAGCTTACAACCATTCTAACTCCATTTGGAAGGTACATGTACAATCGCTTGCCTATGGGACTAAATTGTGCTCCGGAATATTTCTCGATGAAATTCTCTAATCTATTTAGTGACCTTGAAGGTGTAGTTGTTCATGTAGACGATATATTATTGTACACAAAAGATCAAGAGACTCATAACAAATTATTGAGGGAAGTTTTAAACAGACTTACTACTGAGGGACTTACCATAAATAAGGAAAAGTGTGTGTTTAATGTATCTGAAGTTTGTTATTTGGGCCACATAATAAATGCCCAGGGTATATCTTTAGATCCTTTAAGAGTCGAAAGTATAATTAAATTTCAAAGGCCGGAAAATAAAAAAGACTTAATGCGTTTCTTGGGACTAGTCAATTATGTGGGAAGATTCATACCAAACAAAACAAATATTCTGGAGCCTTTAAATGAACTGTTAAAAGAAGGGGTATGTTTTATATGGGAAGTGCATCAGGAAGAGGCATTCAATAAAATTAAGGATATGATTATGAAAGCACCCACATTATGTCATTATGATCCAGGTAAAAAAATAATCATTTCGGCAGATAGCAGTTCATATGGTCTAGGGGCTGTGTTACTGCAGGAGAATTTTGACGGAAGTAGGGAAGTAGTTTCTTATGCCAGCAGAACATTGAATTCTGCAGAAAAGAACTATGCTCAAATTGAAAAGGAAGGGTTGGCGCTGGTTTGGGCTTTGCACAAATTTAAAGATTTTGTAATAGGTCTAGAAGTTGTTTTAGAAACAGACCATAAACCTTTAATTCAGATCTTTCAGACAAAGCCACTAGATGATTTAACTCCAAGATTGTTGAGATTTAGATTACAGATTATGAGGTACTCATATAAAATTATTTACGTTCCAGGAAAGAAATTAATTGTTGCTGATGCCCTGTCCCGAGCACCCTTATTGCAGTCAGAGCCGGAAATGGTACAAATTAGTATTAAAAATATAAGTTCTGAAGGTAATTTCGATTGCAAACTACAAAAATTAAAGGAAGAACAACGGAAATGTAAATTGTGTAATTTGCTGACGGAGTATACTCTAAATAACTGGCCTAATAAAAGTAACATTCCTGAAGAAATGCGCACATACTATCAATACAGATTCAATTTTACTGTTCAGGATGAACTCTTGCTGTACAATAGTAGATTAGTCATTCCGGCCAGTTTACAAAAAGAAACATTATTTGAAATTCATGAAGGCCATTTAGGGATAACAAAATGCAGGGAAAGGGCTAAGCAATCAGTCTGGTGGCTAGGTTTGTCAGCTCAAATAAAGAATCTCATAGAAAACTGTCCTAAGTGTATTCAAGAAAGATGTAATATAAAACAGCCTTTGCATTTAGAAGAAACTCCCAAAAGAGCGTGGCAAAAGGTAGGCATTGACTTATTTAAAAAAGATAGATACTGGTATTTGGTCATCATTGACTATTATTCCAGATACATTGATTTATTTGAATTAAATGATTTATCAGAAAGTACAGTCATAAAGCATTGTAAAGAGACTTTTTCCAGATTTGGAGTGCCTGAAATAGTAAGGACTGACTGTGGGACTCAATTTAAAAGTAAATTCGCTGAATTTTCAAGAAAATATAATTTCAAGCACATCACCAGTAGTCCTTACTATGCTCAGAGTAATGGTTGTGCAGAGGCTGGTGTGAAAATCGCTAAAAATCTTTTAGCAAAGAATGAAGACATTCAGCTGGCTTTATTAGTTTATAGAAATACTCCTTTAGAGTGTGGATATAGTCCAAGTGAGTTGCTTTTTAATAGGAAATTGAGAGAAATATTACCAATATATCCTGAGAAATTAAGAAATGTGGGTAATATACATGATACATTCAAGGAAAAACGTGAGCAAAACAGAAATAAAATGGCTAGTGATTATAATAATAGACATAGAGTAAGTAATTTAAGTGAACTAGCAGAGGGGGATAGGGTATGGGTGATTAACTTGAGAAAATATGGGCAGGTAGTAAGAAGGGCGAAGGAACCAAGATCTTACTTTGTTGAAGTGGATGGAACTAACTACAGAAGAAATAGGTGGCACTTGGTTCCTGCACCTTTCTTACCAGCAAGGAAAGTTGTAAGGGGAAAGTCAAACGAAAGGTTGATTGATTTTGAAAGAAATGTTACAGAAAATAATATGGGAACAAATAATGATAATATTATTAATGAAAATTTATCTGAGAAAATGGATCATTTTGTTAGTAGGGGACCGGAGGAGAGTGTTAATATGAATAATAATCAAAATAGTAATATCGATGTAAATCATTCTGATGTTTTAAATAATTCTCAAAATGTTGTTACCACTCGGAGTGGTAGGGTTGTAAAGCCGAGACAAATTTTAGATTTATAAGTTAATATTAAAGGGGGCTAAAGGGAAAGGTGTTGTAATAGTTTATCTATGGTAAGAGCGGGTTTTGTGATCTATGGTTACTTGTGCTGGTGTCAAGTTGGTGTTCTCTTGTATCGTAAGTTTGTGGGACTGAAGTAGTAAATAAACAGTGATTTAAGTCATATGTTTTATTATACTAAGCCATCTTCATACACATTTTGTCCCGTAGTGTATCCCTGGCTTTAAAGTACGAGACAATAAAAAATAAAACGCGCCCAAAACTTCATCCGAAACAGAAAGTGATTATTCTTGATTTATTGGCTACTGATTATTCCACTTATATTACCTGCATGGTTCCACCTATCCGTACCAGAAGGGTCCATTGACTTTTTTACCCAACTGCGACAGAAGGAGGGTTGTTTTTCGAGTGTAGGTATCTACGCTCTGTAGCCTAAACCGCTTGATACGTTTTGGCTTCTGAGATGTCGCTAGATTCGTCTTGATATATAAAAGTTTGTATACACTCAGTTTTTTTATCGAGTTATTCATTCTGTCACCACTGGTACAGTCAAGGGCATTAATATGTGTACACTTTTGCATCCTGTTCCGTTGTGTTAAGGTCCAAAGGTGTATACATATTAATGCCTGTAACAAGAAAGACTGTATCAAATATAAAAACATTTATTTCATCACTTAAATTATTACAGATTTCAACAGATATAAGGCAATTTTAATTCAGTGTTATTTTAGTCGAATAAAGCGTGATCACAATGTTGGTGCAATTAATTTTCATACAAAGATGTAATTTATATGACGTACACCTGCATATACCTACATGTCAGTTTCGGTATTTACTCTATTAATGGGGAAATTCTATAGCCATCTATGTCTCTTTGTACTATAAATATGATCATAATTTAAATAAAATTAATAAAATAGCCTATAAAGTATCCTATATCAAGACAATGGCTCGGATTAAAGATGGTAAAACGATTCAAGACTTCGAAATTTTAAACAGAAGATCACAGTAACCATATCGGCCTTGCAGTCTAGATATTAAACATATAGTCGATATTAAACATACGGCGTATTATGTATGCAGGTATATTAAAACGGTAATGTATAAAAACTCAATTTTCATCAATCAAATCAATGGTACTGGTTCAAATCCATTAGTCACAAAATCGTACGTCACTGGTAAATCACTCCGACTAGAAAATTGAATATATTCGCTCGTATCGCGTAGGAATGCGAAACATTTGCAAATGCACATTTGCGGACCAAGACTACCAGTTATTCCTACAGATATACACTAGTAGATTACAGACCTAGGGTGGTGAATTCGTTAATGTCGCAGATTGCAGGTGTTTGAGGCCTGAACCGAAGGTGAGGGTCATAAATATGCGATCTTGGGGCTTTATGAATTACCGCCCGTGGTTTGTCTAGTTTTACGTCTTGCCTTTGCCAGTAAGTGAGATTTTCTCCCACAAAATCCCACTTTACGGCCAAGGGTGACGTAAATATATACGTGAGATAAGACAAATATATGTACGTGAGACAACCGGATATCAACTGCAAAATTTATAAATAGTTAATAGAATTTGCAAATTTAAAATCCCACAAGGCCGATACGGTATCCGGTAAGTCAACGGCAGGAGCTGCGCGGTCCGCTTACTTAACAACATATAAATGCAGAATATATACAAATATTTCACTTACAATCTAACTTCATATTGTGATATGGCATTCCATAAAATACCTTAATCTCAAGAAACGAATAAAGAGATTCATAAACTTGTCCTTTCGAGGTCGAATTCTTATTGTCGAATCATTATAACTAAGTTGGAAATAAGAAGTAAACAGAGTATAAGTAAAAATAGTGAAGCTTGTTTAAAAAAACACAAACTAAACAAAAAATAGGTATAAAAAAATAATTTGAAAAAAGTAAATATAATTAAAAAAGCAAGTTTAAACTTAAAAATAGTAAAATGGGCGGGATGATATCAATATCACAACCTAAAAGGGGTCAGCTAAAGGAATGTTCGCTGTGGTGTCCAGTGACATGATAGAGTACAAAAATATTGCTTATAATATAAATCTAATAGTGTAAAAAAAAACATATTGCATTATAAATCATAATCTAATCAGATCTTACTTAATTAGAAATGTGGACACTATCACGAGAGAATCCATCTAAAGGACGAATGACTAACAACTATTAAAGTGAGAAGCGTGCCTAAAGCTATGTCATCGAGTCTGTGGGCCGAGGAGCCCCTTACGTAATAACCGTAGGCGTCACTGTGGTAGTCCCCCATCTGGAAGGTGATCGGGGGCGAGGACATGCGCCCGTCCCCGCCGTTGGAGTACGCGAGCACGCGCAGGTTGTACGTCTTACCGGGAATGAGGTTGTTCACATACGCCTCGAGTTTGTGCTCGACCGGGATCAGCGTGTCATTCGCCGTGCTCATGTCTTGGTCCGTCTCCCAAACTCTTACCTGGAAGAACATTACAAATAATGTTAAACAAACACTAAGTTAAGGGGCAATAGCAAAAGTAACTCGTATTCGCTGCGTGCAAAGACAGTGGTGGGGGGGGGGGAACTGACGGACACCAGTGAAGGAACTGTCACTGTTGCGTATTTTTTTTGCTTTGCATTAAGTACATCTGGAGTAAGTAATGTCATCTGAGGTTTCTTTTGTCTTTATCTCTCGTTATGAGGTTAGACAGATACCATCATTTTCGCCACAAATTTTCGTCCCAGTGGTAATTCCACTTATTAGATGGTCCATAGTCCGTCAGTCGACCAATGAGTATAGTTATAGTTGCATATTGTGCCGGCGACTTCACTTCGCATCCGCTAGTTGGCGCTGTCGTCGTGCACGCTGCCAATAAAGTACTATCTACTTGATGTATACGACACTAGACCAGCGAGCTAATTTAAACAAGTGCCAAAACATGCTGAAAATGGTGTTAAAAGGATGAACATCAGTACTCGTTGGTCTTTAGTCCACATAAATCAATATGACCCATAGCACAAAAATCCGGACAAGTGCGTGTCGGGCCACGCGCAAAGTATAGGGTTCCGAAGTTGACGAGGCTCACAGTACCTTTCTAAGACTTATTAGCATCTAGCTAGCCTGTGGTATGACGTGCCCGCCCGACGCCCCTGCCGCTCGAGAAAAATCATTGGTATTTTAATCATTTCATAAGTTGGTCGACTATTACTCGTAAGTTTGTACAGCCTACTTAGCTGTGATATTTTTCCTTTCAACTACGTTATATATGCCACAACCGTGATTTTTTTCAGCCATCCAAATACCACCATTTAGCTAGCAGGGGTGGGGGACACGCGACTCTAACAAAAAATAGCAATTTAAAGCTTAATATTTCACAAACGCATCACTTAATCAAAAAATGGTTTTAACAAACCCACAATATTTTTTTAAGACCTATTCAACGATATGCCACACCATGGGGTACGCAAGAAAAAAAATTACATCCCCACTTTACGAGTAGGGGAGGTACCCTATAAAAAAATATATTTCAAAATTTTATTGTACCACTTTGTCAGCGTAACTAATATGTATATTCATGCCAAATTACAGCTTTCTAGAACTAAGCATCTCCTAGCAATAGTGCGGACAGACGGACGGACGGACGGACATGGCGAAACTATAAGGGTTCCTTGAGGACTTCGGAACCCTAAAAAGAGAAGTTACGACGTAGGGTGTATGTGCCTCCCTAGGCAGATACTACGTTTTTTGTATGAGAGGTCCGCACTCACAGTGTATATGCAGGGGCGTTTCCTCCACTCCATGACAGAATCTGCACATGACGCTTCCTTTCATTATTTTTTCCAGTGGTTGTAGAATTACCTTGTAGCCGAGGAGCGGCTCCTCCTCATAAGTGGGCTGCACGTAGCGCCACACGACGCGCACGGTGCTCGGGTTGACGGCCCACACGTTCACGGAGGCCGGGGGCTTCTGCGGCGCCTTGCGGAACGTGCGCTCCAGGTAGCGCTCGCTCTCCGGGCCCTCGCCAGCCGAGTTGAATGCCATTACCTGTAAACATGTCAAATAACAGGTTTCATAATAAAGGCTAATGGATAATGGTTGAGAAAATAAAAAGCTCTCCCCAAGTGTTGATCGGTGCCATATTCGTAAATAAACAGCCCAGAAAGAAGCTTTTGTGGTGCAGACGCGTACTGATCAAATTGGCCCTAATTTTACAATTTGTTACTTTCAAAACTTCTTTTAGTAAAGTTATAAAATGATCATCATCATCATCATCATTTCAGCCGATAGACGTCCACTGCTGGACATAGGCCTCCCCAAAGGCACGCCACTCAGACCGGTCCTGTGCCACTCGCATCCACCGCGTTCCCGCGACCTTTACAAGGTCGTCACTCCATCTTGTTGGAGGCCTACCGACAGCTCGTCTACCGGTTCGCGGACGCCACTCCAGGACTTAAAATGATAACAATAAAATTTAATTAAAATGATAAAATGATACAATTGATAAAATAATACAAACCTTTACGAAATAGTAAGTATCCGGCTGCAACCCCACAATGAGAGCCCAGTTGCGCGTCGTTCTCGACAAGTAATAGATGCATTCCTCCTCCTTGTTGGACTGCCTCCAATACTTGAGGCGGTGGCCAATGAGTTTTCCGCGCAGCATTTCTCGCGCTTGGTTGATCGGGTTCCAAGTGACATTGAGGGCCGTTGAGTTGAAGGACAGCGCCGACACCTGTTGCGGCGCCACCTGCGGCATATCCTCCGCAGAATAAATAGTCACCACCTCACTCTCGGGGCCCGCACCCAAGTCGTTAAACGCTTGAACTTTCACCTCGTAAGGCGTATAGAAGTACTCGTGCACTATATGGACGACATGCATGCCGATATTCCCAAATTCCTTGAGCAACAGAGACTGAAATTCCACTTCAGTCCCTTTACGACGCCAAAATATTTTGTAGTGAATTCCCGGTCCGTTCTGTAAAGATTTCGGCAAAGGACTCCAGGAAATAGTGAGATCGCCGATCTTTCCGCCGCCCCCTCCAACTTTCGAAGGCGCTTGGTAAGGTTTGTCTGGAAGTGTCGAAAACTGTGGGCTAGGCGCTGAGGGCTTGCCTATTCCCAAAATGTTTATAGCTTGCACTCTGAATTCATAAACAGACCAGGGCATCAGTATCGAAGGGACAGTAGCTCTTTTCCGTCCGTTGTAGCGATCTACTTCCACCACGTTAGCCACGTTATCTACGATGGGGATCCAGCTGGAATTCCAGTTCGTACGTCCTGTGATAGCGTAACCAGTTATTGGTCGGCCGTTGGAATTACTGTCGGTCCATTCGAGTGTCACTGATGACCTCTGAATGTTGAGAATCTGCAAGCCCCCCGGGGGACCGGGCGGTCCTTCTATACGTAGCTGTGTGTGGGTCGAGATACGACCAATAGCCGATTTGACTATACATTCGTAGTCTCCAACATCTGAGAGACTGACATTGTAAATAGTTAACTCTCCACCATCGATTTTAATTCGTTTATCGGCATATAAATCGGCGGCTTCCTTCATACGTATACCATTGTGATTCCAAAGATATGCTGTATCCAATAAAGGATCGACTTCTGCATTACAATGCAGGAAGATTAGTTCATTAACTTGCGCCGTAATGCGTTGTGGTAGACGGATAAGGAATCGAGGAGCACGTAAGACAATCAGCCTTCCTCTGCTTTCGTCTGATCCATATTGATTTTTAGCAACACAAGTGTATACTCCTTCGTCATCTCTAGAGATTTGTCGAATTATCAGATTTCCACTCTCAGTGATAAATCTTTTCCCACCAGCTCCAATCACGTTATTATCTTTTTTCCAAGTGAAGGTTGGTTTAGGGGCAGCTTCAGGATTGCATCTAAGTGTTACATTGCCACCTTCCGAGCCGTAAGTTTCAGATTCAAGGGGTGTTTTTTTGAATGAAGGTTTCAAAGACAATACCCTCAATTGACCAGTAGAATATCTAGCCCTTAGTTGATTTTTGGCTTCGCATTGGAACATCCCTGGGTCTCTTACTGGACTCAAGTATTTAATAGTTAAAACATTGTCCTGAATTATATACCTGTCTCTGTCTTCCAGTTCTAATGTGTCCATTGAGAGCTTTTTGCCATTTTTCCACCAAGTGTAATTGACATCAGGAATACCAAAAGCTTCACAATTCCAGTGTAATTCTCCATTATTATCAACATGCTTGTCAGCTAGTGGTATGGTAAAGTTAGGTTCAGCCTGTACTTTTAAAAACACACTGTTGGTGATACGCGCGCGGTCGTTGCTAACGTCACAAATATACTCTCCTTCATCCTCTACACCCACATTAGGAATGGTTAGAACTCTATCAAAATTGCTAAATCTTGCTCTTCTAGGCATTGGACTATTTTTCCTGGTCCAATTGTATGAAGGCACTGGATATCCAAAAGACACACATTCCAGTCTTACTTCTTGACCAACGGCAGGAGCTTCAGGAAAGACTTTAGGGAAATTGTTGGGAAATTGTAGTTGCTGATAATCTGAATGTGGATAAACAGAAAGTGTAAAGAATGGACCATTGCGACCTACATCTGAAACCTTGCTCATTACATTACAACTGTAATTCCCTCTATCAATTGATTTAAGAGCTGAGAAATAAAGTCCTCCATCATAAGAAACAAAGACTCTCTTATCCTCTTCCACCAAATTTGGGAAGTAATTGCGGGCCCACAAGAAATTTACCGCAGGATAGTAAGACGGAGGGTCACAATACATGACCTTTCCCCAATATTCCTTTCCACTCTCAATAGGCCGTTTCTGATTGAATTCTCGTATAAAGCCAAATGAAAGGCGAACAGACTCTGAGCGTATAATTCCAAATTTGTTTGAAGCAGTGCAATGATATTTTGCATTATCCTTGTCTGCATCAGGATTGTAAATCATCAAAGTGCCACCACTTAGTATAAATCTGGTATCATTTAGTGGATTTATTTCAGTAAAAACAGGACTATCTACTTCATAGTCTTCTCTATACCATTTATACACTGGTGCAGGGTAGCCCTTAGCAATACATGTAAGCTGCACATAATGACTTCGAAGAGGATCATAAATGGTGTCGACAGGTTCTTGAGTGAAATATGGCCCTCTAGGAATGCGTTCTGGGTCAAATGTGTCTAATCCATAAGTAAAGGATCTTGCTTCCTCCATCAAAAATTTTAACCTTTGTGTTTGTCCTTCACAAATAAAATGATAATATTGTGTACCCTCAACGGGTAACAGACCCCAACGCCCATCTACATGTGAAAACTTATAAACCAGATAATCTCGTGGCAGCAGATTATAACTGTTATATATTGTAGTTGCATCCTCAAAGAAAGCATTTTCTAGACCCGATAGTTGAGAACCGTCCGCATCATTCGTCCAATATCCTTGAGACTGCTGGTGAGCTCCCATATACCAAGAACCCTTCTGAGGATCAAGCTTCATTAAACTAGTTATAATGAAGCCATGTTCTTCAGGAGAATTCACAGCTACCAAATCTGATTCAAATGCTTGGCAGATTTTCCTAGCTTCATTCCTCGGGCGATCAGGTGACTTCGTAAAACGATAACAGGACTCTCTAAAACGAATCCAATTTGGAGGGCACTTATACCTTTCCTCATAGTCCAACCCGGCATAGTAACTTGCGGTGTTTTGTGGATCTATCTCATTTTCGTTGTCGCCGTAAACATCGGACACGAAAACATCTTGGTAGAAATTGCTTTGAGGTTGTTGGTATTCATTTCCGTTAACTGGAAAACTTCCGTAAGGTATTTGTGGATTCGGACGATACGTCCCGTTTTGATTATTGTCTTGTGGATATGGTTGCTGTGGAAAGTTTTGGTTATAAGGTCTTTGCGGCTCCAGTTGTGCGCTAACGAGACCCGTTACTGCTAAAACTAGCAGTGCATTCTTCATTTTCTGTTGAAAACAAAAGCGACGGTTTAGCAAATTGCAAATGCATCACTTAAACTCAGCAAAATCAACACGTACCTCCACTTTTTTGTATATTAACATAAACGGTATGTTAATTAAAACATTATTATCAAACTGTTGAAAATACAAAAGAAGATCAACACAAACGATCAAGCCTCGCCCATTCCGTTGATTGCGTTCCGTTCCGTCATCAACGAAGCTGGGTTGCTAATGTTGCTATACCATAAAAATAATTGGACCCCTATTCTTGTGCTCGCGAGTATGGGTGGCATTCCATATCATCGTATTCTTTCATCAAACATAACAATGGGGGCTATCGCGTGTGAATTTGCCACTAGAGGCGCTAGTGTCGCGTGAGGTCCAATAACATTCAGTTTTCACTGGTTTTGGCGGGCTTCGTGATATAAATCATAATTTCTTTAATTTACCTGTTGAATAGTGATCTCCTTCGTGAAATTACCGCCAATATGGATTATTTGGCTATGAATGTAAACGCTATGAAAAAAATATCTTTTTTCCAAACAAAACGGAGCTGCACAACATTGCGGCATAGCTGCTCGATATGATGATAGTTATTTATAATTAATAAACTTAATGAGATTCAAGATTGAAAACTTAGTTTCGGCGCCGATCTTATAGAGTCGCCTTTGACAGCTATACCTCTGGACCTTAGTCTACAGTGGCGCCAACTGGTGAGCAAAGAAACGATAGTCCCCATTTGAACAATTTCATACATCTTTTGATGAAATCATGCCAGTTTTTAGGGACAAAGGCGCATTAGAAAAAGATCTTGGATGAATGGAATACCACCCCAACCTAAGTCTAAAGAGGTCTAATAAAGAGAAGAAGTATAGTCTGGCAAAAAAAGAGTAAATAATAATGGAGGCGCCACTATCGCTTTATAGGGTAACCCCAAAAAGTTCGCTGAACATGTTTTGTTACTTTTGGAAATTTTGGTACTAACAATTTTTATTTTTATAGGTAGGCAAGCGTGCTTGATTGCAGACCACCTGATGTTAAAAGGTCACTGCGGCCCATGGACATTAGAAATTATAAGATTGAAGTTATGAAAGATGTAAAGGTATAATCAGGTAAGTACCCTACTTTACAGGGTGAAATCAAAAACAGACGCACATAATTTCTGAGTATTTTTACTATGAAACTGAATCCAAAGCTTCCTCATCTATATTCTGCTCCTGAAAAGAGCACGTTCTTGTCTTTGCTGGAACCTGCCTCCAAATCATAAAGATTATCTTCTGAATTATGATTTTCAACAGGAAGACGCAACATCTCTCACTGTCGTCTTGAGGATTTATGACAAGTCTATCTATATTTTGATACAAGGTGTTGCTTCTTTCGTAATTTTCTTTTTCAATTTTCATGACGTGCTAGCACGTATTCTTCCAGTTATTCACTAAGACTTCTTGTAATGCGAGTTCAGCTGCCTCCTAAAAATAAAATACAATAACTATATTTAAAAAAAGCAAGACGACTTCGCCAACCGACATCGCATTGCATAAATTCCTAAATGTTACATTAAAATATCACTCAAGTATCACGGAGTCGCAAGCGAGCTATAAGCCGCGTCAACGCCATGGCGGCGTACATAACCTATATTGAGTTAATTTTTACGAATAAAACAACACTAAATGCATAATTAGGAGGTAAATTTGTGCTTTATGAACACATTTATCAAAATAATATGTTATAAAAAAGTGTTTCATACCCGTTATGTCGGCGGCTCTTTGAAAAACTCGTCGAGATCCGTCAGAAGAGTTTTTGCCTCGTACTCTAGAAGACATCGCCTGTACACTTTATAAATCACTGTTCTGGTGCAACTATGTATTGTTTTATTCATTGAAATAGCCTTAAGACACTAGTAGTATACTCTAGTAAATAATAAAACTAGCGCTGCGTTAGTTAACGGACAGTTTGAATTCACCGCTCGATATTATGAAAACGATAAATAGACACCAGAATAAGGCTCCTATTTATTGGTCAAAGTCTAGCAACACCAAGTGTCACGGAATTTAAAAAAAACCACTTGTGAGTGACAGTGACAAATCTTTGTTGGCAATTGAAAAGTCCGGCAAGATTGGCTACATTTTGAACTTGTTTTATCTTATAAGATTCTCAATGGCCGTCGCCCAAGATGGACGTTGACGTTTGTTGAGTCTCTCCAATTTTATTTTATTAACCATTTACACCGTACATTTACCTTTATTACCGAACAACTTGCAGGCCTGTGGCCCTTACTTTGATATTGGCGAAGTGTCCAAGACAGAAGCCATTAATTTATATAGAATAGAATCTTATAATTTAATTTCGGTTCTTGTGCAAAGCTGTAAGTGTAGTGTAAGTTTTTTGTTACTTTCCACAATCTGTACTTACGGTATACTATCAGATGCTGCAATTACTGAACTGTGTCAAATCCCTCTCCCTATTTACGAGGTGTACTTAAATCTTTTAAATTTGGTTATTGCCTCATCAGGGTATATTCTACGTATTTCACACATAATACACTCTTCCACGTGCAGTGCGTAGTCGGGTTATATTAGTCTACGAGTCTGGGGACTATTTAAAAGATACAGAACATCTTAGTTAAGTAAATGTTTTGACTAATATTGGCAAAGTCCAATTAAAAGCTGAATTCTGAGTCATTTACTGCCTTCTTGTCCTATTTATTCAAGACGAACTATCGTTTTCGCCTTTGCAGAAATCATAAACCAAGACATCAATAATGCAAGAGGCTGGGTCCATGCATAAGTAGGTACAGTTAAATTTGGGATGCATTAATTTTCCATTTGGTGGAGTAGATAAGTCTCATGACAGATCCTATAAATGACCAAAGAATAGGTAGGTCATAAATTACTAAAAAACTAAGGCCCACTTACACCAAGGCGCTAAACCTTGCAAATTTTTAAATTCAAACTCAATCATTTATTCAGCAAATTGGCCACATAGGGGCACTTTTACACGTCAGACTTTCTTACTTGGCGCTTAAGAGCTTGGTGCAAATGAGCCTAATCTGTCATATGCCGAGTACAAAAATAAGGTGTGCTTAACCCTTCATGGGATTCAATAATACTAATGAAAAACAAACAGTACAAAAAATGTGACAAATTTTTGGGATAGTAGATCCGGGACACAGCATAGAAAGGGTTAAAGAAAGTAACATTTAAAAGCCTTTTATTCTGATTGTTCAAATTTTTATTTTTCATGTTATCAACAAGAGGGTGTCAATAATTACAATAATACTTATAATGTAGGTACAGACAGGTATTAATGTTTCCATTCAGAAAAGTATACACAGTGTAGAAATTGCCAGCTACATTAATTACGTTTAGTTTTCATACCAAATCCAGCACTCACTAATCCATCTAAGTTTCATCACAGATTGTTAATGTACTTCTTCGTTTCATTTATATCTGAGAAATATGTAAGTAGACAGGGCGGAACATAGCTTTCATTTGAAGTATAGAATAAAAACTGCTTCATCCATATAATGTTCCAAAATACTATTATATATTGCCAGCCTAATCCAGATAAAATATAGCTTCAAAATAAGTTAAAAATATTTGTTTACATTCATCTTATTTACAAAGTTAATATTTTTTGTGATATGCATAATAATTATGATTCAATAAATTTTCCTAGTAGCTTACAAGAATGTATAAATAAAAACATAACTATTAAAAGTATTTGTATAATAATTGTACAATAATCAACATATTGGGCACATTTAAAAGCAAAGCAAACATAACAAGGTAAATTTACCATTGAAAAGAATTTAATAAAATAATCTCATAATATAAGCTGAATGAATTTTAACATTAAAAATATTATAACAACATGTCAGTGATGTATCAGTGAAATAATATCAGGAAAAAACAGGCAGTCTATCCCTGGCTCCCGAGAGTATGTCTCGACATTGAGCCACACACAACCTACCTAATTGCATACACCGTACCCTACCAATTGCACTTGTCAATGTCCTCAGTAATTTAAGTACAGCAATTATGTGCATAAGGCTTATTTATCCAACCCTGTGTTATACTTTCGAAAGTCAATTTCGCTCAACTACACATTCAAACATTTATTATCAATACTATCATATATTTAAGATCCAACCAAGCACAATTAATTATTGCACACACATTTAATACAGTATATGCTTAAGTCTGAACCTAGATTGTGGTAACTATATTTCGTTATATCCATTAAAATTATATTATTTATTATGCTACCTACCACTATCAAACTCTCCGCAGCACTTCGTATATCTATCTAATCCAATATACACCGTTCACCAACAATTAGCACCCATGAGAATACGCTTACCAGACAACATTTATACACAACTATAAACTATTTACACTATTTACACATTGTTCATAAAAGGATCACTACTGTAGTTCAACCAATTGAATCTCAGAATATTCACGGCTGCTTACCTATAAGATTTCCTTAATAAACTTTTTGTTCTTAAATGAGATACATCTTTGTTAAGATTAAAATAATCAGTCAAAGTATTAAGATCTCGTTGTTGAGCCAAACGGTCACGCTTATACACAACCGTACATTACACATAGCCATGTTAGCATCCTCTAAAAAGTGTATTACATGCTACAAATGTCTTTTTCCTTCGAACTGAACACCCGAGCGTTGTATAACTGACTCAGATTATGGTGAAATCCGTCCGAAATCTGTGGTCATCGCCTGTTTGTATGCCTTTGTTGGCTACCCGCACGTGTGGCACTAGTGTCAGCTAACGAGGACGGTCTCGACCTTGAGCAGCTGGCGCAGCTTGTCCGTGACGCGCACGAGCGCGACCTTGGAGGCGCGCACGTTGACCTTCTCGCCGGCACACAGCAGCTGGTGGCATTGCGCGCGCTCCAGGAACTCCTGTGTCCTGATTTCCTGTAGTAGCTCTTTGGGCGAGCCGGAGCCGCAGTGGATCTGCTTCAGCAAGCTGTCCTTCGATTTTATCTGGAAAATAAGCGAAGGGTTATTAGTACCGTAGTCGGGTATAGGTCTCCTCATCTCATCACGATTTTGGGCTAGATGAGTATGTATAGTCCCCACGCGGGCAGATTGGAGGCTTCAACCATAGATTTGAATTGCTTCGCAGGAGTTTGCTGTCATGAACAGTCCAAAATAACGTGTTCAGAGTTCCAGACTCTCAGGTTTGCTAAGTGGTGGCCGATTACAGATGAAATTGGCTGCTAGTTTTAATTCAAGTGTACCAACCAATACTTACCTGTAATAAATTGGTGATGTCCTGCAGGAGGCACCAGAGCCCGTCCGAGGACTGGCCGGGCGCGGGGCGCAGGCTGTAGAACGGCGGCAGCGGCGCCTCGGTGCATTGTATCTCGATGGTGGAATCGGGCGGTGGCGGCGGCGACGCTGGCGGCGGGCTCGCTAGCACATCGCAGCCTAGCTCTTCACGATCTGGAATAAAAGGTAGCATTGATATTTTAGATCCATTCATTTACGGAAATGGGTGACGAGGCTCTTGGGAAGTTGCCTTTTCAGAAACTGGTCTACTTCTATAGGATTGGGATACATGAAGCTTAGTTAGCATATAAATACTATTTATGATTGCATTAAGAGCTCGTATTAGTTGATAAATCGAGGTCATGTCGTTGAATTAATACGGCCTTAACGGACTATCGAAGGAGCATCACAAATAGCTGGTTCGACTCGTTTGGCCTCATACGGAATGTATGTACATATTGAGGTAGAATTCCGAGAAAAGATAAGTAAAGTACGTACGCGACAGCAGATGCTGTTGGCTATAATTATGATTGTCAGAATCACCTTTAGGTAAACTCTTCGTTGTCTCCAAGGACCTATAAGAGAAGCTTGACTGACGGGGACAGTGGGCAATGGAAGCACCCTAGTTTTCTGATGAACTTTGACTTATGGGACACTGGAACTTATGTGAAGCGATGCGTTACTAACCGATGGGCATTGTGGGCGGCGGGAACCGCCAGGGGCCGGGCGCGCGGCCCTGCACGTCGGCGATATGCGCGCGCAGCAGCGCGGCCGCGGCGCCCTCGGCCAGCTCCTCCGGCGTCTGCCCCGCGTACGTGCCCAGCAGCGGGTCGGCGCCGTACGACAGCAGCAGCCTTATCACCTCCACGTGGCTGTTCTCGCACGCCTCGTGCAACGGCCTGGAGAGAAGCACCAAATTAACTGACAACTCCGTTTATCTTGAGTGTGTCGTACGTAAGGCAGCCTCACTGTGGCAGCCGACATTAAGAACCGGGTTTCAGTTAACCCCTCCAAGACCAACGCAACAACGCATTGATAACGCCTTGATGTTGCAATTGGGATCGCGAAAGTGGTCTTCCTAAACGTCGGTGTATGAATAACTCGAAAAAATAACTCGACTGCATACAACCTTTTCATATATAAGTATATTGTATACCCATGCATGTTGTCAAGACGAATCTAACGACACCTCACAAGCTTAAATCCATCAAGCTTTTTTGGGAATTAAATGGTGAAATTATAACTACAATGATTTTTTTAAAACTAATATCTAAATCTTACCGAATGCCTCCTTGAGCGGCGGCGGAGACATTGGCTCCGTATTGCAACAGTAGCCGCGCGATGCGTACGTGCCCCCTGGCCGCTGCCACGTGGAGCGGAGTGAAGCCAGCATTGTCTTTCGCGGTAGGTTCCGCTTCCAATTTCTCCAGGCAGTACGCAACGCAGTCCTGAAATGTGCATATTTTATTAGGTCAAGTTAACCATCTAGATAGGAAAATGTTTTATTTGATAGATGTTCATTGTTTAACCCGGATCTTGAAAACCTGTTTCCCGTAAAGCAGTAAAATTAGACACTTATCCCACCAACCACCGACGATGAGGGAGATGATATCGACTATTTTCTCGACATGAAAAGGACAAAAGATATCGATTCTGTGCCAGTAAAAGAGGCACATATATTTTATAGTTGATCGCTGGCAGTGTGACCAGCCAAACAGATAGGTAATCGCCTCATCGACGGTGGTGGAAGTGGAACAAGTGCTTGAGGCTGTTGATATTATATAGTACCCACCGTGTAACCAAGTCTGGCGGCGCGGTGGAGATGTGACTCTCCTATACTCTTGTTGATGAACCAGCCCTTGATCTCCTTCTGGATGTCGTGCACTGATTCTGGACTAGGCTTAGCGGCTGGACGACGTGCGTGCTTGGTGGAATCGTCTCTACGTATAATCTTCTTTTTCTTGCGAATATAATCGAATCCGGAACTAAATTTTCTTCTACCGAATAGGCGTTTTAACCGTCTTTTATTTCCTTCAGTTGTACTAGGAGAACTACCCTCTTCTTTCGATCCATCTTTTTCAACGGGCGAAGGACTTTTATCCTTTTTAATTTTTGGGATGGACATATCTTTTACGCGTTTATTAGCCAAAGATTTCATCAAGTTGTTTCGTTTTTTCAGCCGCATGAGTCGTCCTTTAGCATCGTTCCTTTTTAGCGATTTAGTACTTCTGAGCCCGTCTCTAATGGAACTAGATCTGCGTTTCATTTTATCTTTCATGACATTTTTAGGCTTGATTTTGGGTTTTGAAATTTCAGGTTCTTTTTTTACTTCTACTGGGCTGTCTATTTTAATATCATCTTGTTCATCATCCCTATAAGATGACGGTGGTGCTGACGCGGGCCTCTCATCCCCGAAGACTTCTTTTATTGTCGCTCGTTGCTTTATTACTCTACTTTCCGTTCTGGTTCTGGACTTCAAAACGACAGGTGCAAATTCCTCCGTGGCTCCCATTAGGCCGTCTGTGTTATTAATAAACGCATTTCTGAAAGCTGCAACAGTTTCTTTTCTAAAAGCACCTAAATAATAAATGTCTTCCATCAACTTCTCTTTTTTAGCACTTAAAATACCTTTAGTACCACTTTTCATTAGACCTAAACTGGGCGTTGCCAAGAGCTCTGTCGTATTGGAACTCTTTGGAATAAGTTTAGGTGTATTCAATTTTTCCTCTTTGTCTTTAGATTTTTTCTTATCGTCTCTTTTTCCACATTTTTGAATAAGTACGTCCACTATGGAACTGCTCTTTTTCTTAATCTTAGATGAAAATACAGTTGACGTGGATGCCTCAGAGTCAGAGTGAAGTCTGTTATTAAGAGCAGAGTAACTAGAATTGGAGTCGAGATCACTATCAAGAGTCAGCTTGTCGGGCCGTCTCGCGTATAAGTCATCAGTCGCAGCCGATGGAGCAGAAGATGGAGCCGGAGAAAGCGGGGCGGGATCCAAATCAGGTAAAGAAGTAGATCCTCGGGTAAATAAATTACTGGAACCTTTGACAAAAGGTCCACCAGAGCTACCTCGAGGAATGGCTATAAGCCTGCTCGGCATGCGAATAGAGCGTTTATATCTATATAATTCTTCTTCCCAGCCTGGGTGAAAATCGGAACCATCTCCGAAACCAGCCTTTCGTGCTGGTGTAGAGCTAGCACTGCTACTAGCGTTATCTTGTTTTTTATTTGGCGAAGATTTAACGGGATTCTTGTTAACTGTCACACTTTTGCTGTCTTCTGTCTTGACAGATTTACGCACTCGAAGTCTGCTGGCTACAGTTAAATCTTCATCTTCACTTTCAGAGCTAGACTCACCCTTCGTCTTATCGTTTTTGCTATTATCATTTGACAATGATTTGCCTTTTGACCTTGATGTTTTCCTAACTAGTTTAGTTTTGCTTTGTTTGTCTTCTTTGTCTTTCGAATTCGTGTCATTAGTAGTCTTTTTTGTGAATTTACTTACATTTACGTCACAACATTCTAATTTAACATACACTGACATATCTTTAAGCATCGCATATTTAAGCCGTTCATTTATTTCTTTCTCTTTAATGATTTTACTGTTAATTAAAGGTTCATCATCATCTGTAGACTCTGCTTCTTCTTTAACGGTTATTTTTGATTCTTTTTCTTGCTTTGCATTTACGGGTGTTGCAAGGCTTGTAGAGGAGGATGATTCATTTTTCTCAGGCACTGATTTACGCTTTAATTGTTTTTTATTGTTTTTTGTTTTTTCCTTATTTTCATTATCTTTAGAAGCACGTTGCTTCAATAATGCGTCTTTTTTAATACTTCTCTTCAGTGATGTAGATTCCTTTGCTACTTGTTTCGTGGCTGACTCTTTAAGATTTTTTTGTTTTCCTTCTGGAAGTGTTGATACCAAGTCCTCAGGTGAAGATAATTTGTTGGCTGATTTAATCGTTGTTGGAGATTCAGGTACGGGTTTTGTCGGTTCTTGATTTGCATTATGCAACTCGCTTGTTGCAATGCAATTCGCTTGTTGATTAACCAAATCTTCTGTGTCTAAGGGTTCTTGTTTAATTACAATGTTTGTACTGCATTCATCAAGTGTTGAATCTGGTGCCGCCTCTACTTTCACGGTTAAGGAATTTTCTACACTCGCTCTATGTTCGTGATCCAATGTCTCATTTCTCCTTTTACGTGATTTCTTTTTATGCGTTCCACTTTTCAATTGTTCCATGAAATTGTCACACGCATTGGCCCAATCTAAGTCCTCTGGACCGTCATCTCTGGATGTGTTGCAATCCATATCTAAGAAGCTTTCGGTTTTTATAGGTGTGACTGCATCTTTTTCAATTTCGTCTATATTAATTGGTTCAGATTTGATGTCCGGAAGAAATGATTCCAGCGGTTTTTCACTTTTAATAACAGATTCTAAATTTAAATCTTCTCGAATTTGATTAAAAAGGTGTTGTTTTTGAGATTTTGGTGTCAATTTCACGTTTTCATGAATTGCCATTGGTCCGACGAGTTTCGTTTCAGTTTTTAAATGATTATCGTGTGAAGGAGGCATTACCTTAAGCTCTGCTTTAGTTCTTATCCTCGAAGCTACGTCATTTTCTGGAGATTTACTCATAGTTTCTCCGCTTTCAATTTTTTGATAGTCTGAGTCTTTTAATATTGAGTCTATAGCTTTAGGCATTTGAATTTGATGTGCCACGGTAGATTTCATTTTATTTTGTGTTAATTTCCGTACATTTCTCTCATTGATGTCGGCATCGTTTTCTTTTGTAAGATCAGTTATGTCTATGACAGAGTCATCTACATCGTCAATAACAATGAGTTCAGGCATTTGTCTCGGTCTAGCCATTTCCGAAAATCCCGTCTGCTTCGTTTCCAGACTATTCCGAAGCAAACTCAATACTCTTTTGTCAGCTGGAACGCCGCTGTGGGGATCCAATGGATGAGCGAGAATATCTCTATGACCTGCTATTTTTTGTATAACCTGACGGCTATTACTCGCTGGTATTCGGTCCGAAGTGTAGTGAGCATGGTATTCTCTTGCTTCTCTACTCAATATCTCAGGGGGATATGGATATCTATGATTTGTATGTGGATGCTGTTCATGGTAAATACTCGAAGAGACTGGCCTCTTATGTTCGCTATGGTAAGCCTCATAACGCTTGTGATTATTATAATTATACGCAGGTTGACTGACGTGATCGTGATTGTGTTCTCGTGTAGGTCGATTACCTCGATCTGGTATCCGGCTGTCTGCCGTCCAGGTCTCGTACCTGACAATCTTTTCCGGAATGTTGCTGATAATAGGTCCCGTGGGCCTTTTCCTCTCTTCAATGATAAAGTGTCTGTCATCCCTTATTCTACTTTCACTAGAGCGATCTTCTGAAATTGTCGTCGTAAGATCTATTCGTTGTACGTAATCAGATCGGGCTCCGACTGGTACACCAAATTTCCGATCATGGTACCTTTGTTGACGAGATTCAGCAGGATACGCCTCGGCAATCGACCGTGACGCTTCAAACGCACCATTATATCGCACTGGTGGGTGATCAGGTGGCACTACAGGATTGTGATTATTGTTTGGTTCTCTATATTGACTAAAATCTGGTGCAAAATCAACTTTATGGGAACCGCCAAAACTGGGCATATGTTGCGGAACATGCCGATTGCTAGTTGTCATTCGAGGTTGTAATGGCAAGTTTTTACTAGAGTGAGACACAGAGTCAACATCGTCTAAGGTTGTCGAGGAATCAGCTGAATTCTTAACAGTCTTCACTGACAGATCTAGAGGGGACTCTTTTTTGTGTTTAGTTTGATTCATTTCATTTACTAGCGATGTTACAGAAACAGTCATTCTCGTCTGTTGGTTTGGATACCCAGGCTTCGTTGCCTGTCGTGCCGGTGTTTGAAGATGATTTGACGAGAGATATTCATTTGAAGATTTAGGCACAGTCGATTGACGGTACGCTGTTCTTCCTTGCTGATGGTTCTGGGCGACGGGCAAAGGAGCTGTGGGCGGGTACCGCACCGAAGAAGTGGAGGGACTCAGGTAATGGAAGCTACTTCTCGCATCAACGTTTCTGTTTGTATTTGGATACTCTACTGGTCGTTGGGACAGCATACGTGCCGAGTCATGTGGATGCGGTGCAGGCGCGCGGTCTGGTGGTCTTGCAGCGTAGTGCGCACTTATAGCATCCATTGTCGGGTGTTTATACTGGACTTGAGGGTGCGCCTCTGCTCGTTGACTTTGTCCGGGTTGCGATACGGTTTGCTGAGTTTGCCGGTACCCCGGATAAGATTGTTGAGGATCATATTTTCTTAAAGGAATAGAATGTCTATCATAATGCGACGGTGTTCGTGCAAAATGGGAAGACTCATGACGTTGTGGCAGAGTTGGGTAGACTTGTGGTGAGCGTCGTTCACCAGATGTCAACGTCTGCGGATGGTGAATGGGCGGCACTCGATCGTTTTGAGGATGTGGTGCGGATGGTTGCGTGGGCGGCAGCGGGTATCGCGCTGGTGGACTTTGCGCTGCCGCCTCCCGAAACCGAGATGCCGTGTGTTGAGGCACGGAACTTGATAATCTGGCATATGTTTGCTGAGGACTACTGAGACGCGGTGGTGCAGATGGCTGGGATGATGCCACCACGGCCCCGTGGGGACCTCTGCTAGCATCCGCAAAATTTGGATCAAAGTGATACCGTGGATAGGTTTCAGGTGGGCGAGATGCGGTGTAATGATCTGGTGGACGGCTGGGCGCAAAGTGTTCTGCTGGTCTCGCAGTGGGTGTCTGTACGCGATGGATTGGCGGACGATACTGAATGGGGGGTTCCTGGTGTGGCTCGGGTGTGGGCTGCAATTGCAGAGGGGCGGCCGAAGGAGGTCGCGCTGGGGACGGACTGGGCGCCGCCGGTGCGGGCGCGGGGGATGGTAAAGCTCGCTGCGGCGGCTTGCGAATTATGTGTGTTGGTGGCGAGAGTGCATCCATGGGCTCCTCTTCGTCTTCAGGTTCAGGCAGTTCGCGGCGCTTCTCAGCTGCTTCGCGCATCACTGTCGCCTTATGTATTATGTGGGGCTCCGGCTCCAGGGGCTCTGAAGGTGGCCGTGGCGGCTCTGCGGTCGGTGTGGTGACAATCGGCGCTGGCGGGGCCGCCGCGGCCGATGGCGGACGCGACGAGGGCGCGGGGGCTCCGGACTGGGCCGGGGCGCCTTCCTCGTGTGGCGGAGCTCCCGCAGGCCACACCGACTGCCCGCTCCCCTCTGCTTGCGCTTGCTTGGGAACTCCCATGAAGTACTGGCGAGTCCTGTCCAGTACATTGTTGATAGTTACGTCCATAGTACGGGGTACGTCTCCTCGGATGGCCACCTGAAATGAAGTTTTATATTTTACAACGAAACTTATAAATGATGTAGACTTTACAGTAAATTAAAATTATCCTTAAAAGGTAAACCTTTAATAAACGGCAAGGAGTTCGTTAATCATCGAGTGAATGCCGACTTCGATGACAAGTTCGTCGAAGGTGGGGTCGTTACCCGGCGGCTGCCCTTGAGCGTACTTCGCCCCCGGCCTCATATAATTATCGTATACGTACCTATAATATCTACTCACACCGCACGCACAGAACTTCCGCATGACTCGATGATACGATATGAAAAAGTTTAGTGACCTTCATTCGCTCGAGTTAATAAATTACGGATTCCTTTATGGTCCTATTCATGCTGTGTTCATTAAGTTAAGTGCCTTTACAGCGTATTGTGTATATTTTACAGAACGGGACATTGTATCGTGCCAATTCCAAATAAAGTCATCATTTGCTTGCCCTTTTCCCACGTTATGTGGGGTCGGCACAACATGTTTTCTTCTTCCATTCGCTCCTATTAGCAGTCATCTCTCTACTAACGTCTTTCATACACATATCATCCTTCACGCAATCCATCCACACCTTCCTATAAATTCCAAATAAAGTATGCCTGTAAAATCAATGCGGGCTCAACTCCGATTCATACTGTTCGTTGTAGCTTTTGTGTGGTTTATTTTGTTCATGCTTGTGGAGCAACCGACATGCTTGAATTTAGCAGCCCGCAGCTGGATGACCTTCTGAAACACTTCGCCAAGTGAGTCAGCAGTGTGAGCGTGAGTGAGGTGAGCGGTTGTCATGGGAGCAAAGCTTGGTGAACGCGACCAAATCGATAGGCCACCGGCACTCTCACCCAAGACAACAACGCCGACAGCCAATTTTTCTGTCTTTTGTTTGTATTTGATTTGAATTTCATGTGGGTAGGGTACACAACTTATTATTCGTCTTATTATTTTTACGCTTCAATTTAGAATGAGTGTTATGTACCTAACTGCAGACTTATACATGTGTATTGTATACATGTTTAGAATCAATACGTTTCCACGCGGCGTGCGGAGTAAACAAGGATGCTATGAATGTGTGCGTGAAAAGATGCAATTATGCATGCTGCACTTGCTTGGTTTCCGTTACGAGACTTAACCACTGGAAAGTATACTTTTACCAAGTCACACTCACACAGTTAGCCCTGTCTTTTTAATTTCTCTTGCGTTATTTTATTAGAGTCCTGGGGCACTATTCTAGGCGTTGCACCTTGCAACCGAACTTTAAGCAGCTATATTTAAAGTTACTTATTATAATCGATAACTAAGTAATGTTCTCATTGGTTACACTGCTACACTGGTTTCCTATCTGTCCGTTTTGGTAAATACCGACGGAGCTACGGCGAGACTTAGGGCAAATCTATTTATCTGTGTCTAGACTGTGCCTTTAAGGAACTAAATTGAATAATTTGGCGTCTCATTGCCTTAAATCCATATTATTAATATTATAAATGCGAAAGTAACTCTGTCTGTCTGTCTGTTACCTCTTCACGCTTCAACCGCTGGACCGACGCATAGTTCCCGGGGGAACGCGATAGCCGAATTCCACGCGGGTGAAGTCGCGGGCAGAAGGTAGTCCTTTATAATTTAAACATTTTATTTCCTTACCTTAGCAAACAAGACAGGCTACTCAATTAACCTGGCATGATAGGTAAGAAAAATGCCTGGGTGCGTTAATGGCTTTCCCCGTCGGCAGTAAATAACAAAGAAACAATGTTCTCTTGTAGGTGTGTGCTCACGCCGCGCCGTGCGGTTCTCCATAAATATTTACAGATTGAAAACAGAACGTATGACTGTAAATGTGAAGTGACTGGACTGCTAAATTTAAATCAGTTCTCCGTGTGTGTTTGACCGAGTTTTGTGTTATCTTTCGTTAAAGAAAAACCTGGGGCTAGGTATATTGGAAGTCTTAAAAGGGATCTCCCTGTTCCCTATGGTATCGCTCACGCGTCAAGTTGAACTTTAAATCTAGCTGCTTAAAGTAAAGGGAGATCCCTATTTTAAGACTTCGAATATAGCCCCTGCTCGCGAAGTGCCCTGTTACTAAGTAACAATAGAATTTCCAACGTCCCGCGCCTACGGAGCTCAAGTTGATAGATGGCGATTTTTAGTGGAGTTAAGTAGTGGAGTTTATTTGGTTAGGACATGCCAGGTGAAAAATGGAGTAAACTTATACAGTAGGTACAAGAATAGCTTGACAATTTTGTAAATGTAATTTGCCTTTTATTCCTAATGTCCATTTAATGTAACGTACTTACGTGTGTCAACAGCTAGCCTGCTTGGTGCGAGTGGCGCTTCTTTACCATGTTGACTACGCATTTCCTCCGCGAAAAATCTGAAACCAGAATAAAATCAAATAAACGTCTGAGACGATTTCTTTATCATTAACACTTGTCCAGTAAATAAAACTTAAAGAAGAAAAATTACTTTTCTGAAAAATTTTATTTGTAAATTGAAAACAAAGTTAGGTCAGCGCAGATTTAATTGAAAATGTATGTAGACATAAAAGTGCGTAGGGAAATTGTGTTATTTTCAAGTTGTTACAAGCTCAAGCCCGGTAACTGTTCTAAAACAAGTCTGTTTCTAAGATTATCTCGCTAGACATTGACCTGATTCAACGTTTGCTGGTATGTCCAGCCAGGCATCATGCCGCGGACTAAATACACAAATCACCCAAATTGACTTGGAAATGTCGATGAATAAGAAAGAAAACGGCAAACGACGCCTGAAGCTGCATTATTCACTGATGGCGGCTGGGTGTGATGACGGCATTAAATTGACGCGGGGTTTTACTTTATCGATGTATTCATGAAGATAGAATCAGATTAAAAGTTCATTTGCCGGTTTTATCTCGTCATAGGCGGTATCGCTTCGCTTAGGGATTAGGATATGCACTCGATAAGACTACGATAAGATTGTAAATATTCAGAATCAATTGGTCTTTATCGATCGATCGTACTAACAGTGCATGGTCAGTGCCGGATTAAAGGTGGGTGAGTCGATTCAAGCATAGTTGAGGGACTCCTGGTCGTTAAATATAAGCAAAACTAAGCAATCCACGCCCGCTTTTGGTGCCCCCCACCCAACCCAAGACGTGATGCCCTAAGCAATTTCTTAATTTGCTTCATCATCATCATCATCATTTCAGCCGATAGACGTCCACTGCTGGACATAGGCCTCCCCCAAGGCGCGCCACTCAGACCGGTCCTGTGCCACTCGCATCCACCGCGTTCCCGCGACCTTTACAAGGTCGTCACTCCATCTTGTTTAATTTGCTTGTTATTGTTTAATCCGTCAATGTCTCTTTCATTTATTTTGGTACTTTTATACGTCATTCATTATGTAGGTACCTGACACCTGACATGCACATTTTTTTTTAAATATTTAACGCGCTAATCTTCTTCTCTGTTTATTTCTTTATTTATTTATCCAAGCGATCTCAGAAACGGCTCTAACGATTTGAATGAGTTTTGGAATATAGGTGTTTACGGGGGCGACAAATCGATCGAGCTACGTCTCATATCTGAGAAAACGCGGTTTTAGCTATTTTCACCCGAGAAAGGCTCGGTCGCCCAGGTCCTGCCTTTTTTAACGACAGTCGGTGTACATTTTTGTTAATAAAAGAGTAATAATATTGTGCAATGTTCTGTTGAATGAAATTGTTCTGTGTCAATTACCACATAACGCATAATTCGCATATTAATCTCTTCATCCTCGATCCCCCGTTAATCGCGACACAATGTCGACGTTTATTTATGATGTACAGTTTCAAATAAAACGTAAGGTGAAGTGAATAGTAAAATATCCCTACAAATTGGATCCATTTTATCCACCCCGCCCGAAATCATCAGCACACAACCAGAGCATATCCTAATAGTGTAGTGTTGACGTACGCTACGCACACTACAGTACAGCACAGCTGTGGCGGGTCATTGCCCCCACGAGGCGCGAAACAAGGTGACTTCACCCGCGCGTCTGTTTTTTATTTCTCCTTCAATTGGTAGGTATTCGATTCGACTCATTCGACTGTGTTTGCGAATTTAACATAATTATCATAAATGCAATTTAAATAGATACGTCTGGCACTGGCAGGAAAACGTAGTAATAAATAATATAGGTACCTAACACCTGTTGAATAATAGTAATAGGTAGGTATGACATCAATTTCGAACATTTATTCAAATGCGTTTTATATGAATTATTTTATTTAAACTGCCTATAATAGGCAGGTAGGAACCTATTATATACAGGTACAGCAATGTCCTGCCAGACCTATTACAGTACAGTATTAATGATTTCTAAATACCTATTAACACTGACTACTTAACTAACTTACGAAGAGCGATCATGCTCGAGTCTGGAATGGAGGGGGAACGGGGAACACACCCCTAATCGCGTTCCTAAATTATGAAGAGGTTACGAACGAAGCATTATCACAACATGCAACGAGCAGACATGTTATTCTAGCAGTAGGTATTGTTATTGTTAAAAGAAAAGATAAAACTAAAATCCGACTAAACTAAGTACTAATAAAATCAGCAATGTTTTTTTTTCCATTTGTACGAAATGTGCCTACCTACCTACCCAATGTCACTCGGACACAAAAACGAATCGATCGACACCTCTTTCGTCAAAATCGGGTCGGTTCATTAAGGGCCAAGGTGGAACACACATCACACTTTATATAGAGTGCTATAATCATAACCCTACTTTGCCTTAGTCGGGTAAGAAAGGACTATTCGATTCACGCACGACATTAATTTCTTTGAAATCCGCGGGGACTATAAGGCCATGCCATACCTACCTAATTATCTCGGAGATTATAGTCTTGTTCTGTTAGGTATTTGAAGATTGTGCTGTCAATGACGCGCTCAATAACACAATAACTGTGTTTGAAAACAAACAAAACTCAATGAGATAGCAAACAGAACTACCTATATAATCGGCGTCCTTGTCCTTTCCCGGGACTCTTAACTATCGCTATACAACATTTCATCGAAATCGGTCCAGAGTGGTTGAAGCGTGAAGAGGTACAGGAGACAGACAGACCGAGTTACTTTCGCATTTATAGTATTAGCATGTATTAATATGAATCTCAGTGGGTACTAAATATTTGGCACATTGGGTTTTCTTTGTCACTATATCATCATAAGGTTTTCGATTGTGAAATAGATTAGCTAGTAATAGTATCCCTGTCTTAGTCGAAACAACCATTTTATTTTACGAAGCTATAATTACTTCAGTAAAATGGGTCGTGATATCTTTATGGCTGTCATTGATATATAACGAAAAAACTTTGAACGAGTCGAGAAAAATAAACAAATAGAAGAGTCGGATAGAAAGATATCACGATTCACGTGCGTCGGCGAGATGCGCGGGCGCGCCTGTGGCCCACATTTCGCGTTCCATATTCCTGCAGCGCCCTCTATTAATAGATCCCGTATTCGTTCACGACCGACTTCACAAATTATTACCTATCTCAGTTTACGGCTACTTCCCGTTGTTCTATGACTAAGAATAGTCGCCCTGTTCCATCCATGCCATCTGTCTACCTACTCTTTTTAAGCTAAGCCAATGTGATGAGAAATAGGAGAAGGCCATAACATAAATAAAACGAGCTTTTTTTTTCAAAACAGTTCTGATCTGATCTTACCGATACGATCTGCTTACACCGAACTTTTAGCCTTTTTACCCGATGTTCCGATTTTGTTCCGTTGTAAATATATACATGGTGGGTCAGAAAATATGGCAAATAATTAACCCACAGTATCGGCTATCGATTCTAAGTATATTGTATAGATCTTTAATGTTTTTCGAGTTGGTAAAAAAAAAATATTTTGTATAGGATTCAGGCGTCGTTCACACAACCAATCCCATATACAATTATTTCTTTTACCAACTCAAAAAAAATTAAAGACCTATACAATATACCTACTTAGAATCGATAGCTGATACGGTGGGTTAATTATTTGCCATATTTTCTGACCCACCGTGTATAGACACCAGAACCGGTAAGTTGCAAAATAACTACGGGATATCTATATATACTAATAATAAGTCTGTAGAAGAAGTCGCGTCTGAAACTTGAAAATTAAAAGAAACTAGCAAGTCGAGGAAACTATATAATATAAAGGATACGGAACACAAAATAACGATTCTTGGAAAAAAAATCTGTATGTCCGGATTTAACTCGAAAACTACTGGATGGATTGCAACAAAACTTGGTATGGGGTAGTTTATAACATTGGTCAGCATATAAGTAGGCTACTTTGATCCCGGAGAAATGCATAGTTCCCGCGGGAACGCTATTAACTAATTCCACGCGGACGAAGTCGCGGGCAGAAGCTAGTTACTAAATATGCGAGTCATCTTAATAAATTAACTAGAATTATACTGATACTGTTATCATATCATATCATTCTACTTTATTCATATAGGTACATGAGATATATTATGGCAGCACTTTGCAAAGTTGCATACCTATAACCAACAACATTTAATAGATCAAATTAGGTTCAAAGGATCAATCAAACAACTATTTAGATGCGATAAGATTTAAGAGAGTTTACTCCCAAAGCTGGCAACGTCGCAAATAGCTGTCAAATATTTCGTTGTTTTCATTAATTCATGAATATTATTGTATGAAAATATGAATTATCGCTCTATGGTTGAATAAAACATTAAGTAAGTAGGGATTGCAACAATTATCCTAGAAACATGAAATTTTAGGATTATGAAAGTACTATCTTTTGAAATTTTCCGTGCATTTTAATGTAATCTTATCATTTGAATGCCTAACCAACAAATATAAAACGAGACGCGTCATTCAACCATAGAATGATAACTTCTTTTTTAATTCAGCAATATTCAGAAATTAATAAAAAGCGTAACATTTGACAGCTATATGCGACGTTGCCAACTTTCAGGATAAACCCTCTTAATTAAAGGATATTATGTAGGTATTGACGATTCTATACGTATACATATAGAACCTAACTGTTAAATCATCAAGCTATCTACTACTACTGGCTTCGACGATACTGAAGACTTTATATATCTTGGAATGCGGCTAACTAACGAATTATGTATTCCGCCTTACCGTAATACATTTTACTGATTAGCGGTTAGCATTGTTAGCATCCAAAAATACAGCCGTTTTTTTGGGGAGGTGAACCTTTTTTTTCTCTACTTACGTGTTAATGTGTACCTAAATAAACACAATTATGCATAATGTGATTATTTCCACGTATGGTTATGGTTGGAATGGAATATAACTAAAGCCTTTCGCACAAAACGTGATCAAGTCGGGCGGCCGTTTGCGATTTGCACAACGCTGGCAGCTATTGACCCACTGACACAGAAACAGGCTAGACCGAAGGATACCGGGTCGCTTCAACATCGCAAATATATTTAAACTTCGCAATATTTCATAAAACTATGTTTTTGAAATCCGCGTTTGGACTGTAGGCTAGGCCTCCGTGATGAAAGGGTTATGTTATGCTGAGCAGTGGAACGTAAATAGGTTGTTATGGACATGGTAGATATTTTTTGAAATGGTGAGAAGCGACCTCGTATGACCTCGGAAGTACATTACAAATTACTAGCGGCTGCCCGCGACTTACCTACTTATCCCTCATGGAATTCGGTTATCTCCTTCCCGGATGAACAATGCGTTTTTCCGGTATAAAAAGTGTCCAGTGGTTTAAGCGTGAAGAGGTACTTAATAGACAGACAGAGTTACTTTCGCATTTATTATAAACGGATCATAGTACCTAAACGAATTTTACACATGTGCTATAAGATTTAATAAAGTTTTCATTTATAGCTACTTAATAACAAAAGAGTATTTAAATTCCTGTGTATTGGACACATTCCAAATGGACAAGCTCTACTTGTTACAAGCCTTTAAATAGATCGCAGTAGGTACTTATTTTATGGCGATCTATTCATAAATAAACAGCTGTTGAAGCCTGTGCATTCGTAGCGTAACATAATTGGGCTTCATATAAATACATATGTAATGTAGGTACGAGTACATACATCCGTAAACAAAAGTTGCGGATGAATAATCGATGAAAGGACTAGAGAAGTCCCCCAAAAGCGTGTATTAATGATGGGATTAAACGAACTTACCTGAAGTGAAGTTCTATCCTGATTGTATGTAATATTTGTTTCGAATATAACTATGCAGCTTCGTCAGTCTTGCGGCCCATTGACGCGTATTCAAAGCTAAATAAAAAGAAAATAAGATCCTGGCAACACCAAACTGTCATTTAGTTCAGAGCACCAAGTTAAATGAATAATTAAGAAAGTAGTGTTTAATTTATATTAAATACTACTTGACCCTCGGGAGGTGAGTGTTTATCCTACCCTCACCTGGGTGGGAGGGATATTCTTATATATTCGAAACAAATATTACATACAATCAGGATAGAACTTCACTTCAGGTAAGTTCGTTTAATCCCATCATTGTATGTAATATTTGTTTCGAATATAACTATGCAGGATGTTCAGAGAACAAAAAGTAATCATTCTCCAAACAAGACCTAAATAATACAATATTTATGAACTTATAAGTCTATTCTAACTAGACTATAGTCAATCATAAATAATTATATATGAAAGTTTAACCTTATATCCATGAATCTAAAGGATATACCTAGAATTGTCACCTACATACATTATCAGTTATCACACAACAGACTCGTGGCTCATGTTCAGTTTAAATTCAAAAGTTCACTTCATTAAGTACAACAAACAATGTTTTATACATTTTTATGATTTAGTGATGTTAGCTCCATAGTAACACCTAAACAATGCAAGTGAAATAACAGATATCAGCAGGGCGAGCAGAATATGCTACACATTACATCATGTAACCCATGGTTGTCTGTTCCACAACCATCTCCCGACCGTTAATGTAAATTGTCTCTTAATCTGAAGCTTTAAAATGTAACAAAAGTTGGTTGTTCCTATCCTATAATTTAAACTTTACAACACAACTAGAGTTCCTGAGCATTTGAGCAAGGAACCAAAACCAAAGAACTGGAAATTCCAGACACTGGACAAAATTTCTCAACTACCTACCTTGCTGTAAATATTACACAAATTAAGGTATGAGGTATGGTAACCGAATCTCGAATGAGTAAACTTATGATTGTATATATGATTAAGTAATAAGTAAGGTACATAGGTAGAATAAATAATATAAAATTGTCGCTTTCTCTGAAGGTGATCCAAACGGTCGTTACTGTGACCGGTTGTGAATTTATTATTATGGATTACCGGCATAAGTTCTCATATGATGTATTCATATTCAACGTCAAAATTACAAGTTAGATACAGTTTTATTTATGGCATAAGTATAAGAACTCAAACAACAGGATTTTTTAACTGCCTATAAAGTTCTTGAATAATTTATATAATTTATTACTTCATTGAACAGTGTTCATTCATCAAAAAAGTGCATATAGTACAGAACTTCTGGTGATAAATCATCTTCTGAAAGTCAGCTCCCGAAATTAAAGAGCTCGTAAAATATCTGAAATCAAATCAAATCCATGTATGTACCTTAGGGGTTCAACTACAGAAAACTGCTATCTGGATAAAGTTTCCATTACAGCCATTAGTTTCATTTCATTGGGAACTCGTAGTAGGCGTCGTAATTTATTTATATTTATTTTAAGTTAAAAATTCAATTTAGGGGTTATCACTTAAGGACCTCTCACACTCACAATCTACCCTTACGTTTAGAGCAACCCCTTACATCAAGTAATCAAGGTATTAAGTGATCAGTAGTTTTCATAACATAAGTATTTAATAAAAAATACGGTCCTGAGTGCCTGCTGCACAATTTGTATAATAGCTCATAAAGCGAATACATGAAGCTCCAATTACAAATATATATATATATATATATATAATTCACCTTCAGAATTTGGCCATGTCAATAAAATCTTCCACCGGAAGGCTACCGGACCATAATTTATTTATTTATTTATTTAATAAAGAACCACCTTCATAATCTGACCATGTCAACAAAATCTTCCAACGGAAGACTAAAGGACAATAATTGGTAATATGCTCTTTGTCAAAAGTGAATTACTACCAACAACACGAGCTTATAACTATTTTACTCTCAACGAAAGTATACCATATCACAACGTGATACAGTCTCTCATGCTCATTGATAATATTATGTACATTCAGTTTAAACTTTCCAACGGAAGTTACTTTAAATTATAGTATTGTATTGTATATTCACTTTTATTAAAAATACTATTATTCTTTAATAATTTCCCAAATAAATATTTTCAACACTTTCATAACATAACAATGTCGGGAACTTCAGCAGAACCTGCTGGCTGCTCATTCCTGTACAATTTGTACATATATCCGAAAATAAGCAAATATTACATCTGCATGCTGAATGAGAACATATATGTATTACCAACCCTATTCAGAAAATTGGTAACGCTAGTTTCAGCAATCTTTAAGCTTATCGCTTGGCAATAAATGTTATATGAAATTTTTGCCGTCGGCATTTTAGCAGGAGGCAAATTTTTATGAAAAATAATAACCTGTCTGTACCTACTCGAAGACCAGACTATGCGAGCAACATGTGCAAATAGCATAATTATTATAAATAATTACAAATTAATAATTCTACCAGGTATATGATAAGTTTGTTAGAAGACTATGATATAAAATACCAACATGAAGGTTCCCAGGGCCCAGCCCAGGGTATGTAGCCCAATCAGGACAAAAATAGCACCTGATAATACTAGCACTACTTAAGCCTTTTGTCATGGTCTATAGTCCTGTGTCTGAGTAACAATTAAAAACATAGCAAGGGTTGCAATATGTGCAGGACAGGAGTGATGGCTGATATTTGTCCATCTACATAAATATGATATTAGGATATCACTATGGGAACTGAGCCACTAATATATATAAGTCTTTTGAAACTGGCAGCACTCTTACTGCAGTTTACACCGTTGGTGTTTAAGATTGCTTATAATGTACTATTGTACGTACAATTCATATTTTGTGATAATTAAATTCTCAAGTTTTGTATCCCTTACTGGAATACATGAGTAACTGAAAATATTATTTCCATCCTGATAAGGGCAATAATAATAATAAGAGACCTCAAGTCCAGGTTACCATTACATTAAATGAATATGGGGTAATGAAAACAAAAATAAACAAATAATTGTAGTAAAATGACTTTATCCATGTGAGTACAAAAGAAAACAAGAAATTTTTCAAAAGTACCTACTTAGTAGAATTACCAGGTAGATCATTTAAAGAAAAAGAAAACTTATTACTAGGTTTATTGATAGTTATCGGAATTACTTCTATTTTCAATAAGCAAAATAAATAAAGTATAGATAGCCTCATCACTTCATGAAAGTAAAATTATTAATAGGCCATAGCATAGCCCATTGTCTAAATTTGTAATTTGGAAGGTTCGATTTCTGATCTAATCTAAAAATAAATCTCATAATATGATTACCAACATCATTACTAAAAACTGTATAATGTGGAAATACCTTTCCTCAAAAGACCATTAAGGTACTCAAAATAACAATAAAAATCCGGCCATGAAAGGTTGGAATGCTTAGAAAGTCCTCAAGTCAGGAATATTGTCTCTAATTTTTAATACATTAACAATGTATAATTATTAAGTTTTTAACCACTTTTATTTCTTGTCATTAACTTTAGATTTGGTACATACTCATGTGCCTCTTTAAACCTAAACTTTTTATTACTAAATGTTATTTTTAAGTATGTCTATCTTACTCATGCATACATATGCTAAGTTACCAACGCTTGTTACTTAGTCTAGTAACTAACTTATGTATCATCAACATCAAATTTCTGATTGACATTGTGACCTAAAAAGCTTGTTAATACTTGGTAAGAAATAGTACCTATATGTGCATGTGCAATGATTGTCAGCGTGTCTAACATTTACATATAATGCAAATAATATTTACTGTCTAAATGAGTTATCTAAATATGCTTTATATTCTCATATTATAGTCTACAGGACACAGTAATTCAGGGGAGACCCTCCAATATACAACATCTCACAAACATCAAACTAAAAAATCAAGTAAATAGGTATTATGAGTTCCAATAAGTTCGAGTGATCAATATTTTAAGAACTTTAAAATACATGATAGAAATTGGTTCTGATCTTTAAAATTTGCAATATATTACTAAAGACTACCAAGTTTTTAATTTCACTGATCATTTTCTGTACATTTTTAAGTAGGTAATAAAAATGTTGAAAGGGTTTTTGAAAAACAACAATCTTATGCCTAGAACTAGAACATACAGTTAAATTAATCAACTGAGGCCCATTATTTGGGTGTTCTTATGCATAAATGCATATAGTATCGAGTATTAAAACCATATGTATAAAGATGTACTATTTATTTACCTAGCTGTGAGGAGCACTGCATCATAATATAAGTCTGTGACTGTAAGGATAGATAGTCATGCCAGAAAGGAACTGCAATAGCTACGATCTTTGATATGGGTGTCCTTCGTATGGAATGGACACCCTTTGATTTCAATAAAGGTACTGGCCACCCAAATCATCTGGAGGTGTTTCAGCATCTTTACTATTTATTTGACAAAAGTTATGTCATGCACTGGCATATAAAGTCTAAGTAAATAAGCTACTCGTTCAACTCACTGTTTGAAATACCCTATTTAGACTGTTTGATGTAGGTATTGATGTTCGGCAGTAGCGAAAAAATATAACCTAACTTTTGAAGAACGGAAATATAGATCGCTTCATTGTTTGTTTTATTATGATAAATAGATTATGTAGATAGCCACGAGTCTGTTTTTCAAATAGGTATTTACATACTCACTCACTTAAGTATCTTTCATTTTGGGGACCCAAAGTAGGTACACCGATACTGTTGCACTGCACAAGGAGGGATTTCGACCATATATGTTGTAGTCCACACTTATTTCAAGTTTTATATTCATTTGCAACTGTTGAATCATCCTTTTTAGCAAGTTTTATAGAATAAAATAATTAAAAACTTGGATATCAACAAAAAAATATCGCGTCGGAGGGCGCGAGAACTAAGAATGACAGTTTGGTGTTGCCAGGATGTTATTTTCTTTTTATTTAGCTTTGAATACGCGTCAATGGGCCGCAAGACTGACGAAGCTGCATAGTTATATTCGAAACAAATATTACATACAATTACAATATTATGAACTTCTATTAGGTTCACGATACTTTTACGAGTGTCAGTAATCTGCAAAACGCTTCCAAAACGAAAAGTAATAGTTATTTATTCACCAAGAGGAGTAAGGCATTGATTACTCAACGAGTGGCCATTTGAGGCCCGACGCGAAGCGGAGGGCCTTAAACAACACGAGTTGAGTAATCAATACTTACCCTCGAGGGATATATAATACTTTATACTACTCTTACGAGGAAAAAAAAACAACAAAATCTCGTACAAAATTTTAGATATACCTATATATAGGATAAATAAGTATCATCTGGAGCGTTTTGCAAAAAAGAATTGATTTCATCTGCCGTTAAGCACTTTGGATTTCTTACTGCGAAACCCGCTAGACTTCTTTTTCAGAAATGCTGCTAATTTTGAGTATTTCTTTATATCAATATTATCTCTGGATAACAATGTACTTCTCAGCATTGAATATATAGCCCACAGGCTGCTAGGCTTATATTTTGAAGACTTTTCACTAAAATAGGCTAGAAGAACATTTTTCGACAAAGAAGAAGCTTGCTTTTCAGTCTTTCACAGCATTCATTCTTCATACTGCTTCATGTATTTATTTTTTGATTTTTCCGGTGGAAGATTGTTAATTGCTTGTTGAGCATGAATTAATATTTCAGGTGGCGTTCCAATAATACTACCATCGCTACTTTCCTCATTTGTTGAAGACATTTCAAACACAAAAGCAAATTCAAAGTTATTACAATGAAACGAAAGGCGCGCGATATTCTTTTTTTTAAAGTGAAAACCGCGCCAACCTTTTTTTTTTAATTTGGGCGCGCCGCCTCTTTACAGCCAGTGACGAGACAGATCATTACAAAATTTCTTGCGTGCAACCCGAAATATAAAATCATATTTAGTATAATTAATCAATGCATATGTTTCTTCAAACCATTTAACGATAACGTTATCGCATTTTCGAGTTTTTTTCCGAAAAACTTTTTTGATGTAGGTACATTCGTTTAGAACGTCTATATAGCTTGTGTAAAGTCGGCAGTGTCAAATAAAAAAAGTATTAACTTACACGCATCCATGGCTCGTTTTGGAATTAAAAAAAAAACATAACTGTGGAATAATGGATTTTCATACAATATTACTACATGGGTAAAGTGTGTAATAATGGATTTGCATACAACATTATTAACCAGATTTTGAAGGAGGATTAATGAGCAACTTTCTCCCCAATTAATGGGTTAGTTTGAATTGACTTTCCGAGTAGGTGTAGTATAAATATCTGTATCGTTTACCTACAGTCCTGAAAGTCGGTAACAAAGTGAATCAATTCAGATTATAGGTAGGTTGGTGATCACACGCAACGCAACGGCATGGCATAAGAGTACAGGCAGTAGCAATACCATGCGTTTACAGTGACCGTACTCGCTAGCGACTACGTAAACGATTTCTATGAAGAATAGTACAGCGCCTTTGGCGGTCACTCGTTGAACTAAAATTCTTCATACAAATCCTTTACGTTACGTAGTCGCTAGCGAGTACGGTCACTGTAAACTCATGGTAGTGCTACAGCAGACGTGATTTGATTCGGGCGAATTTGTGTATGCCAGTATAGCACGACACAACTTCGAGGGCGCGCGGCGAAGCACTTAAGCCGTTGGCGCAGAGTATTATTGCTTAATCCACGCGCCTTCTAAGTTGTGTAAACCTGTAACTAGGTGACCCGAGCAGAGAGAGTAAGTTACTGGGTCAGTGGGCCATTGTCAGCCCAGCAGCGGGCATTCGGAAGCCAACTAACGATATCCCGTAATCAATAAAACTATACGTTCCTATCAATAAATAAATACAGACGATCTTCGACGAACCGTAGTATATTGCCTCCACAAACATTCGATATATGTGAAATGTAAACTAAAGCATTACTTACCTGGAATTGTATCGTATCTTGTCGTGTGGGCAATCGTATCAGTTCAAGCGACAAAAAATTTATGATTCATGGAGTTGCAGCACTTTGCAAACAGAACCGATGCCCGGGGTGTCTCACGTTTCTGTGAAATTCCCTACGTCACTTGTGTTTTTTTATGGCGACTTCACATAAAATCGATTTGTCATAAAAACATTGATTCGGAAACGTTATTTTTACACGATTTAAATCCGCTTCGCACGTTTCATTCGGATTGTTTGTTTTGCTCGTTCCATTTGTTCCAATTACGATGAGTAAGATGTCCATACCTGTCTTAAGTAGGTATACAGGTTTAATAAATATTTTGCAAATGGCAAGTGTTTATAATGTGCGCCAATGAACAGAGCAATGCGGAAATGCAGGTGAAAGTGGGGTGAAAGCGACGCGCGCAACGTTTACCTAATCGGCCCGGCGGCGGCCTCGCGTTGCATCAGAGCTAGACCCACCACTGATGTGAAAGTCAATGTTATATTAAAGATCGTCCCGTTTTGATACAAGAACAGGTTTTGAATTTGGCACAGATTATTAGTTTCGTTGAATGACTTCATAACATAACGTTTTGATGATTCAAAAACGGTAAATTTTTACTTTTACCATATAATATTTCCACGGTTAAATATTGCAATGGAAGAGACATGAAACTGAATTTCAAGAGTGTATAATGGATTGTAAATCTTTTATAGATTAAAGCGTAGATATCAAATAAATGATGGACACAAAGAATGTGTAGAACTAAATTAAAATAAAGGAAATGGGACTTTGCAATATTGACGTCACCGTAACTGTTGCCAATACAGACAGACGTAGCACACTAAAAGGTCAGAGTAAAGAGGATGTCTATAAATAGTTAGATATTAATAGAGAAGAGATAGAAAGCAGTAAATGCCAATGAAAACATTTGTTAAAATATGATGAGAATCGTATCAGCCACATCCACATAATATATCGATTTCGAATAGGCACTTTAAATTTAACACTGTACATTACTTTGGATTGTTTACTTTTATTGTTATTGTTATAGATAGATAATTAAGAAAATGGAACACGCTAGAGAAAGTGGTCTGTCTTTATCGCACCTAACTGTAACAGTGATAGCACTATCTAAGTGGGTCGGTGTACACTCAAATAGGCACATAGGTACTTAACCGACAACTATATGCAGTCTATGCAGACCACTATCTAGCTGTTTGTTGTCGTTGTTATGCACACCGCTTGAACCCACAAGCCCTACTTAACTAAGAATTAATGACTGAATGATGAAAACGTATTTTTATTTAATCTCCGATCTTATTGAGGCGTAGAAACATATACTCCGGGCATTTGTCTGGAGTGTGTACTTAAGGGTTGAGATTAATATTAATCCTGGTCTAGTAATTAAATTATAATTAAATACATATCCATCCACATGCTACAATATTATAAATGCAAAAGTACCTAACTCTGTCTCTCCCGTATATGTTACACCATCGCGTTTAAATCGCTGGGCCGAATTAGATGAAAGGTATGGAGATGGTTGGAGTCCTGGTCCTAGGGAAGGTCATAGGCTACTTTTTATCCTGGAAAAACACATAGGTAGTTCCCGCGTGAACGGGTTAACCGAATTCCACACGGGCGAAGTCGTGAACTTTTTTTGAATCCAATACATAACTACAGTAACGAATACACTTCAAACTTGCGAGTATCTATGTGAATGACAATATTACATTATCAGACAAAAATCCTTGGCCCAAAATAGATATAGATAATCACGTGACCCAGTTACAGAAGTACATAATATCTGCAACAGCAGGTAAATAGTATGTTTAGTGCAGTCGAAATTTTATGATCTAAAATGGAAGAAGTAATGTATTTTGTATTTAATTTAAAATACTTACCTAATGCATTTGTAATACATAGTAATAATTGAGTCAATTAAAAACTGTTTTGAATTCTCCGTTAACGACTGGGAATCCGATCTTGGCACATTCAATTAGGTAAAGCTGAAATTAAATCGTCAGATTTAAAACCTGTCGTTATCTTCGTGACAAAAATTAGTGAATTGCTTAGAACATTAAAAATTCGTAGATATTATTTTTTTCATGTTATTTTCCCTAACACTTAAGCATAATGAAGTCAACCGATTTCACTTATTTATTAAGTATTATTTGGGATTATGTGCCATTTATGTGTCACCTCGACTACTGCCGACCGTTCATTGACGGCTCTTTGTGAAACGTATTAATTACCTATATAGCCGAAGCATATTTCGATTCGAACCCACTAGGAATTCGTATCGTATTGATTTTGAAGGCATATAACCGCTAGGAAATGTCGACATCCGTTGAGAATCGAAGCAATTAATTTGGACAGGCAGTTTATTTCAATAAAGATGGTCAGATGGAGTGCAGTAACGAGTGTCTTCCTCATAGCAGCGCGTCGGTCTGTTAGTAGGAAACGCCGGTGGATCGCGCCTTGACCTACTTTGCCTACCTATTTAGTTGAGCTCGCTACTTTAAACTACGACTACTACGAGCCTTCTGAAATCGTTACATAGGTACCGAAATCTCTCTGTAAGGAGGAATCGATTTTCAGTCTCGTGATCATCTCGTGCGTGATCTAATCTTGCAGCAAAATTTTATGCTGTTGCTGCCTCAGACCCAGGATAAGCCTTGATTGAATTGTTGATGAAATGTTTGTGTTGTGCGCATTGCGCAGTACTCGATGTCGAAGTTGATGATGCATGTGTTTTTCTTTTTTAGCAATGTTCAAAAAAGAAAGCGTCAATAAACTTGAAACTACGCTTTTGAATTTGCACCGATGTATAAAATAATTGTAAATTTGACAAAATTATCAACGTCAGTCTAAAATTAGTGAACTTGTAAGCGAGGTCGCGCTTCGCGTCAGGCGGAGGTAAGATGGCGTCGAATACATCGCGCTCTCGATTGTCTCATTAGTTCCACAACCTTGTAGTTAGGCTGACAATAAATGATTTGGTTTTGTGAATAGCATAGCATCACAAGCAACAAAGGATCATTTTGCCCGAGCGCGTGGGAATTCACGGAATGTTCACGCAACTGCACCTCGGAACGCACGATTATGCTTCAAGTTCCATAAAAAGAGTGCAGCATGATTTCTTAGAAATCAATAATGTATTAAATAGCTAATACACTCACGAACTCTACACTAAACTCAAGTGTGAATAAGATTACGATACGAAACTTTGAAACAAGCTACTTACGGCGCATACAGGTGACTATGTTTATTTCAGGATATATAATTTGAAAGCGACTTTGATATGGTCACACAATAAAAAATTTGATTAGGTACTGTTTGTTGAAGGGTCCTAGTCCTAACAATAATTGTGTTTGGAACTGGGTTCAGGAATAGCTATAGAATAGATGGACAGAAAAAGGACTTGTGGATGATGTGAACTGTACCAAGCTTTATCTTCTTATTTCTATATCTAATAAGTATCTATCTATAGCGAACTTGCAAACTAATTTGAAATTTGTCCTCTGTCAAAACGATTATCACAATTATATTTGCTATTAGTGTTCAAAAATATCATTAAAATGTAAATAAAAATACTCACAGTGGCCATTGAGCTGCTAGAAGTCCAAGCAAACAGATAACAATCCAATAATGACACTAATCACTTGTTTCAAGAGCATAACAATCGAACATTAATTGCTCCAATGTACACTTCACTGTATTTCGTAAACACAAATCCACTGCATAAATCCAAATGTCGTCCGTGGTTCCACACGCTCCGAGGGCACACAAATCCACTTAGGTTTCTTCAATAACAGTATAAAACGATTACATAAAACTTCACACACCGTATCTGAGTTCACACCCAACCCAGTTCCAAGTAGGCAGGTACCTGTAACAAGACAAAGCGGCATTAGAGATATATCACTTCAAAAACAGAACATATTATAAATGGTAAATTGGAATGAAAAAACGAGTGCATACTTGGCTGCTGTTAGTTAAAATAGAGGATGAAATAAAGTGTGACGTAAAAAGTCATTTATCCAATGATAGAAACGTCCGCACGGTCGAGCGGCAAAACACTGACTGGCCGGATTGGACGGCAGTCTCTAGCGCAGTGGGGAGGCGGGGGGAGGGAGAGCAGGCAGAGAGGCAGACGGACGGAGGGAGGACAGATCGAGGGAGGGAGGGCGTCTGACCGACTGGTTGGTCGACCTATTGGCATCCACCAACACGGTAAAGCCGTGTTTACAGCAGGAAATAATTGCGTGACAACGGCCTCCAGCCGCGAAGTTTGTACTTGGGATAGGAATTATTGCGGTGAAGTGGAACAATGCTGCGGAGATTTTGTCATGTGCTTACTTAGATTCATCTAAATTGGCAACTTCTGCGCTGAGCGGTCATCCGAGAAGTGCGCAACCTTCAGCAGATGCTCAGGGCCGCGCGCTCGCCCGTAAAGGTCGTGCCTCTGTTGCCGACTTACCGAGCTCGACAATGACGCTCAATTCAACAACCATTAACTAACGAAAACTGATTGAGGACAACTTAAGAATGATGTGAGACAATGTCCTGATAAATGTATTTTTACTTATGACCAATTAATTGTGTCTGTTAATTCATCGCGATTTCTTGTTTAGAGATTCTTGTATAAATTCATAAGAAACATCATTATTTGGTCGCTAGTCATACTCGCCATATGCAAAGACTAACACATCTTTAATCTCACGTATCGTTATCGTCAACTCACACGCACCACTATTTTATTCGTCAGATAATGCCGCTAGCCTCTACTTCCTACTTTGTTATAGCTGCCTATGTCACGTATCTCTTTAGCCTTGAGTATTTATTACGTTATTATACCATATCTACGTTAACTAGACTTATTTTTACTATTTTCGTTGATAATTCATATCTTAGCGCTGGCCTTGTCCACTGAAAACGAGAAAGTGACGTGAATAAACGATATTCATCACATCACATCACGCACGCATATTCACATACCATTTAACATTATCATGTTTTTTAATGCAATATATCTAAATATTTTCAAGACGTATTGGTACACTCAAAATTTATGAATTAATCGGTTTTCTAATATACAAGAGGATACTCGCATTGATGACAGTCACTTCAGCTGCTATAAACGAGACTAGCTGGACTAAATATTCGAGGACAAGGACAGTCATTTTATCTCGTGCCTGTTGTAATTTAAAGTAATTCGTAACTATAATTGACAGGACAGGACGGCACACCACCTTCACGTTTGAATAAACTGTTGCTGTTAAATATTTTCTCTAGAGTTAATGATTAAACAATATGTTTTATTAAATTGTTAGACGCGACACGGCTAACGTAAGTGTTCGAATAAAATTTACTCTCTACGCAGCAGGTAAACAAAATCAGTTCGTCCGAATAATCATCCTAAACGTTAACTATTCAAGCGTGTAAGTTGGTAGAGTTGGTTCGCATCAAGATAACTATGTATACGATAAACTTCGAGGGGGTAACGCACTTGTTGGGTGTTTTTTTGCTCCCTACGCCGAGTCATCGCCTTGCTTGGCTGGCAGTCTTTTTTTTACGCAGTCCATTCTCGAGTCGCGGCCGCTAGCGAACCTTTTACTAAATGGCCTATCATTATCCCGGCAATCCGTTGCAAAATATTGCTTACATAGTTGTATTGAGTTGTATTGTATGTTACGATTTCCAAGGCTCGTTTGTTAATATTTTACACAAATGAGAGAGTTCGTTCAGGATAGAAGGTAACGCGAAACGAACTTCTTTTTCATTTGGCCAGCGAAATCGTCAGTGATATTGCAACATAGTCAATCGCAAGGTTACGTGCACGGCACGTAGGTGACGTAGGTAACTCGTAAGGCACAGTCGCATAGCATACTCGCTTGAGTCATCTTTGAACATTTGGTTAATCATTACATTTGTGTAGGTAGTATTTTTTCATGTTATCGGTAGGCAAATGAACACACAGGCCACCTGATGGTAACCGTAACCAGTCTCTGCGGCCCTTGGTCATAAGAAATAGTAAGATTTCGAATGCTTTGTCAACCATGAGGCCAAAGATGGAATGCCTATATGCCAGTAATTTTACCAGCAGCCTTACTCTCTCACCGGAACCCACACAACAGTGCGAGCACTGCTATTTGGCGACAGGTTAGCGAGTAACACCGTCGTGGTAGGTATCCGGAATTCCGGACGGACCTTCCACGAAGTCCTACCACCAGTAGTATTGGTGTAGGGAAGTAGAAAATATTTTCATGTGACGACGCATTAAATACAAGAGTTGAGACAAGAGTAGTTACTGGTACTGGCTACGAAGTAGGTACGACAGCGGCAGCGAGCGAGCTGGGACCTGTTCTAGAGAAAGTGACCGTTGCCGGGCGATTACTTTCCAAGTTGCCGGGTTTGAGTCGCGAGCTCGCGACCACGTTCGCGGGAACACCGTTATGTTCGGTTTGCGTAACGAGGTCGCGCATAAGTTCGGCATTCTCAGCTCGAAACACCCACGATTTGAGTGATATTTGATGTCAACCCAACGAAGCAATGCCGAGACGTGTGTATCATCGAAACGGGTAATAGTCCTGAACGGTACGTTAACGCAGTGGTTTTGTAATAGGAAAGGTGATGTAACTAGCATACAAGTAATGTCGTAGCATTAATTTGCGCTGAATGCGAGAAATCGTCTCGTTATGTAAACGGAAATATGGTAAACTCCGCCAATCGAGATTCGATTCTATTTGACGTTATGATTAATAGGTTCTAAATACTGTCACGTTCACGGTACCACATTTTCCACGTTTCTTTAAGATCAAAAAGAGCACTGACAAATAACCTAACCTTTGAAATGAAAACCCTGAAGTGAATAGGCAGTACAATGCATTTATATAGCACGCGTGGGGTAAACAGGCCTGTCGGGTCGGGGGGCAAGTCAACGTCCTGCAGGGGGGTAAGCGAGGGAATGCCCGCGTGCCCTGAGGTCGGCTCGTTCAACCATGCCTTTACGACCACTTGGAATGCCTAACAACTAAGAGATAATTTGTTCTTTCATATTTAGTTCCGGTTAAAAGTTAACGTAAATTGAACTGATTTTTCTGTTCTACTTATTTTATTATATTTCGTGCTTGCCATTCAAAAACAACTTGATATTGTAGAATAAAATGACATCATTGTAATTGCAAAAAAACTGCCGAATCAATGGAATGCAATAAGAAAATAATAAAAGCATTTGCCGTTACGCGACGAACGGTCGACTCCAGCGCGGCAGCGCCGCTACTCATAGCGCGCGCGGGCGCATACTGAATTGGCTAACACAAATGAAGAGTTGTAATAATACTAATATCCAGGCTAAGAGATAAAAGTTTCAAAAATGCAGTCATTGTGATATACCTATCTACAAACAATAATTCCAAGCTACTGGCATATATCATCGTAAAATGCTCGATGCGTATGACGACTGTTCATGTCCAGTTTTTATTTTCATCTACACTCGTTAACTCATTAATCTCATTATGTGTATTTATCGTTTTGCGTCACTAACTGATATAACAATATCGCGAATAGTAAATAAGAGTTATCTGTCAAGTAAATATCGTCCAGTTACATTTCTTATCTCCCTGGAACGTTGCTCCGTTTATCTAAACGAAATATGCAGCGACCTAAATATGACTGTGTTACAGAAACAGGCTGCATAAGGAGCATTACATCCGCCCTAATTCAAGTCTTACATTACTGTCGCATAAATCTTAATATAGGTAGTTTATTTGATGCCATTTGCGGCTCGGCTCGACTCAGATTTGAGTTGTCAAGCTTGAACTGAAATCATGAGGAGAGGGCACTAAAGGCAAACTTAAAATAAAGACAAAGTGCTGGCTAATCGAATCAAAGCGCGTTCAGGTACTAAGTATTTGACATAGTGTATGTACGTATTGTCCACGCTTGTCAGATGAATGGTATCAAAGCAGATAGATATTACATATGTTGACATTTAAATTAAATCGCACACATGAATATCTCTATTTATAAGGCCTAATAGTTGTGAACACAATTATTAGGAAAACATCACACGGAAAGCAAAACACAATATATATGTTAACTCATTCGTATAAGTAATGAATGACATAACGCTCTGAAAGCAAGTCAGCATTTGGATTAATGAATCCAGTCAGACTGTCTGGAACATTGCTTGCGTAGGTTATGCGAGGATGTAGGTAGGTTTGGCCTCCTTAATTGGACTTCATTAATTGACCATGTTCTCGGATCAGATTTCAAATATCATTAGTCATGCATATCATATCTACATACCTAACGATATTAAGTTGTAATTGTTACGGGTAATTTTTGCGCGGCGGATATTATTTCATTAGTCACCATGCGGTAGCGGTTGACAATATCACATTTGTAAATGTAAGATGACATATTATATCTATCTACTACTACTACTACTACTACAGCCTAATTGCGTCCCACTGCTGGGTACAGGCCTGCTCTCATCACGAGAGGGTTTGGGCTATAGTCCCCACGCGAGCCCATTGCGGATTCGGGACTTCACACACATCTTTGAATATCTATCTAATATAATAAAGGTACCTTTATCAAATCTATACCTATATTATTATGCAGTAGAACAACAATATGCAATAAAACTATTGCCCCAAACAAATGCTACAATTGTTCATGTATTAATTCACGCATGATCCTTTAAACCGGATATTCAGTAAAAGTGTGACAAAACACAAGGTCGATTCAGTAAATGGCTACTCTACTACAATACAATGCATTACAAATTGTTAGTACGAGTACATACAATTCCCTGTCGTGGTCGTCGTAACAATGCAGCACACATTCTTGATTATGGTTTAATCATGTTTTGATTACCAATACAATCTGCAATATAATAAGTCAAACTCTATGCTCAAATCAGACCGTAATATTAGAAAACTTACTAGGTACACTAGCTCTTGAAGCTCTTCTCATATCTCTCCAAGACAGACCGTCTTGATGGTGTTTGGTTGTCGTAATAATAAACAACGAGGAACAAAAATTAGTTTAATGTTCGTTTGTAGAATATAATTTTGTGTAGTGAAGGAAGGAGTAAGGTAAACCTTTTCTTTATTTTATGATAGCTCAATTAGGTGTACAAATGTTTTTATAAGTACACTGTTTGGCGCATTCTCACGTAGCGAGTAGCGAGTTGACCTTGCCGCGCTCATGGACACCGTATTTGGGTCAGTGGGTCGGCGATTTTGCGCTTTTTGCGCGACCACGCACTCCGGTAACGTTGCATTTTACTTCACATTGCATTTTTAAGATATTGCACAAGGCTTGCGATATTCTGTGAACATGATTGGCGTTGGACGCAAAGTTTATCATTTCATTGCCTCGAAGTCCTCGAACCCTGACTGCGAACCCGCTAGCAGGGTTCATTTTGCGTGAAATTCTTCCGCGCGGCGGTAGGTAGGTACGCCGGTGGAAGCAAGTAGCACAAGACCGATCTGACTAGCGAGCCTTGGGGGAGGCCTATGTCCAGCAGTGGACGTCTTTCGGCTGAAATGATGATGATGATGATGATAATTCATTGAATTAACAAAATTACTTAGTATTACATATGTATTTTCATTTTCCGGAATCTTTACTCGTATTACACTTAGGGTTGCCAGATGGCCGGGATTTCCGGGATTGTCCCGGAATTTCGGGTCTCGTCCCGTGTCCAGGAATTACACTTTATAGTCCCGGATTTCGAATACGTACGACCACTTACCACGTAACAGTTTTTTTTTATATGAAGTAAGTTTTTTCTAGACCCTTTACGTACAACTCTAACATCTCTAAGAACTTAGATTTAATATCTTAAATTCTCTTTCATCTTTTAAACTTAAATTTAGTACCAATACCAATACATTTATTTCATATAATTGTAAACGGTGTTAATCTGCACTTTAATTTTCAAACGTCGCAAATCAAGTGTTTCGATTTCGGTCGGTAGGAATATGTAACTTAAGAAAATATAAAAATATTTTTTTTATACCCTGTTACTCAAAATTCCTCATTTATGTATGTATGTATGTATCATTTATTGGTAAAAAATATTAGATTCAATCATTGACCTATTATAAGTAATAACATATGGACGAACAGTGCCTAACAGAATATATGGAGCAAACTGACATTAGAAAATACGTTCCAATATGCTAATAACGCCTCTTTATAACGAAGGCCAAAAGGGTGCCCAAGCTGTTCGGGCACCCGTTTTGACTGGGCCATTTTTCTCCGGCTGATTGCGAATCCTTACTTATAATAGATCAATGGATTAAATACAAACAATTTATATACAAACAACGTCGTAAACGCGCATATACTTATCTAAGTTTTTTTAATATGTTGTTAGGTCCCCTGAGACCCTGAGAGTAGTTATACACCAGTTTGCAACTTTGAAAATCCTCTAGTAGTCGAGAAATTAATTTCGTAAGTTTTCAGATAGCTCGCAAAAAATAACTTTAGGAAGTATTGTTAAGGGATTGCTCCTTCTACATTTGTAAAGTTAACTAAATTTGCTATAATCAGAGCCAAACCCGGCCTTTAATCTTGGTTGTGGAGATAGAGCTACTCGAAGATATTTTTTTATTGTCGATTTTTTCACTTTTTTCATTTCTTGACAGTAAATTAGTTAAAAAATGCATTTTCCAGGTATTGTTTTATAGGTTTTTATGAATTTGACTAATATTGCTACAATTTAAGCCTAGTTTGGGCACTCTTGGTCTTTTGGTTGCTTAGAGCTTGAGATAGAGCTAGTCAAAGATGAACATTTTTTTAAATGTTAACGTTTTTCGTGCCTGTACAATTGGAGGGTTGCCCTCAATTACCCTAACGTATCACCTACACATTTTTCTTTTATTACTTTTCTCCAGAGACATTAATTGAGCCTAATAGGTACGTTAACTTTTGAAAAAATTGCCCATTTTTGACTAGTTCTATCTCCATCTCTGCAACCAAAATAGGAGTACCTACTCAAAATTGTAGTTTTACTCAACTATAGAAAAGTCTACGAAACAATACCTGAAAAAGGCTTTCTTTAAGTAATTCCTTGGGAAAAAAACTGAAAAAATCGTGAATAAAAAAATGACTACCTCGGAGTTGCTCTATCTCTAAAACCTAAAGACCTGATCTGATTATAGCACATTAGTTAAATTTACAAACTTAGAAGTAACGACCCCTAAAAAACCAAGACTTTTTAACTTTGTTTTTTCGTACTATCTGAAAACTTTCGCAATTTCTCGACTAGTATCTGCAGGGTTTTTTAAGTTGCAAACTTGTGTATAAAGTATTCTCAGAGGACCTAACAACATATAAAAAAATCATAGATATATATGCGCGTTTGCAATGTTGTTATTTATATATAAAAAAAACTATTTTCGTACATATTCATAGCGACCGAAAACGTAACCCTCGAATTGTCCCGGAATTGTGTTGACTGTATCTGGCAACCCTAATTACACTACACCACATGTGTCGTTGAGAGACAAGTTCATGGGTCTTTCAGTTTTTTTTTCAATAGAAAACATAAATTGAGTCCCCTACCCTTGAACTGTATTATCCGAGCTCGCAGGTAGATGACTGTATGAGGAGGGTTTGTTTTTTTATGTTTTAAAAAAGTAACTCGTAAGCATAGTAGTATTCCTTTTCCCAAAAAGAAATTAGAGTCTTTACTTTTAAAGATGAAATTAGATGTAATGTGAGTAGTTATGTGAAATGTTGCAAGAATTATAACATTGACTCATCAAAAATTGCTTTAGATCTTTTTTTCATGTTATTCAATCTCTCAAATGATTAAACGTTGGTGTTTTCTCCAGCTTTATGAGCTAAACATTTTTTGTGTAGATCTAGGCTAACGGTAGCTGTAATTAACAGTATTACTTACTATGTTTGTAAGTATGTTATTACACCGGTGAGCTTATTTCGTGTTTTGTGCGAGCATTATTTCGTAGGTATTTTGTAAGGTTAAAACCTGTAATTGGCTTCTAAAATTCTAGCTTGTAAACATATTTAGATATAATACAGCTGTTGGTTTTTCATGAATAAATAAATATATAAATAAGACTTATAAATTAAGTAGCTAAGTGCGTATGGAAAATTTAAAATCAGCATTGGAAACAGATTTCTAAACAGGCCACGTCAACAACATTCCCAAACCCAATTGTGAACGACACAGGGGCTATTTATCTTGATTTTTTGTTCGTCTGGACCGGATAGCCAGATGTTTGGCCGACAGCTCAACAATATAATTCATTTTTATCGTAATGTCTTTTAAAATGTAGCTCTTAATACAGACACAATAAGAGTGTTCATAAACGCACCGAGTTTCCTATCAACAGGGCTTCCACTAGGCGTTACAATTTTGCACTGTGGTCGAACATAAACTATTCGAGGTCATTACATGTTTAATGTGGTTATTATTAGAATAATATCGAAATCTGTGTGACCTCGTTTTTTTGCGAATCTAGGTTACTAATGCAACAGACCATCATATTATAAAACAGTCATATGAGGTAAGGTCCCGAATTCAGGACGAAAATTTAAAATAAAATAAAAGGTTTATTCCCGTTGGCAACCCTGACAACAATGATGATGGCCATTGTATTGTGCGGACGTAAATTATTTGACACTTGTCTCTTGCGCAACATGTGCGGTGGGGACGATGGGGAGCCTAAGCTCTGTGGTGAAAAAAAAAACAATTGTTGTATTTATTGCTGCTTTTTTTACATCGTGGTGCTAAAACGTAACGATGTATGTGACATTACATGTGTTAGTCTGTTAAAATATGGTAATTTTTACAATTCATATATAAAAAATATTGTCAAGATTTCGATACTATTTTTGACGAGATTTTTTTCTAATTTTCTACATCAATAAATTTACATGAAACAAGTGCACTCAGAAAAAAAAAATATTTCTCATACTTCATGTCATGGTGGGTCGGATCCTATAGCAAATAATTAACCCACAGTATCGGCTATCGATTCTAAGTATATTGTATAGGTATTTTTTTTGAGTTGGTAATTATTTGCTATAGGATCCGACCCACCATGTATAGGGTCAAGTAAAACGTTGTGCCCCATTTTATAACCCATAATTATTAATATTATAAATGCGAAAGTAACTCTGTCTGTCTGTTACCTACCTCTTCACGCTTCAACCTCTGGACCGATTTGGATGAAATTTGGCATGGAGATAGTTGGGGTCCCGGGAAAGGACATAGGCTACTTTTTATCCCGAAAAAAAGGCATAGGTAGTTCCCGTGGGAACGCAATAACCAAATTCCACGCGGGCGAAGTCGCGGGCAGAAGCAGTATACATAAGATAAAACGAACTTGCGCGAAAGCTATAGTCACAAAATTATAGTCTTATTTGCTATAAAAGTAAACTAACAATCTAAATTCAACCCGTAGGCGTAAACGGAGCTCAGATAACTCTAGACTGCACAGCGATAAAAGAAAAGCAAGAAATTGACAAAAAGACCCAGGATCGTACCTAATCGTGTGCATTAATTCGAACACACTCGGGTGCTTTGTTAAACGTTCCACTATTCGTCCGGGATGCGCTAATAATAATAACTCGTAGCAATAACAGGCGGCGAGTCATCGACCTTCGAAAAATCTGACCTGCGTCGCGCACGCACCGCCCGCAAGGTTGCGACCACGCCAACTTCTTCTAGATTGACTTTAAATTTGATATTCACTTAATGTTAACTTTTCGTATACAGTATAGTATCCATCCACTTAGTCTAATACACGATTGTAGATACTGTTTATGTTTTATTCAAGTAACATTTTTAGGTATTGGCAAATGGACGATAAGGTTTCTACCTATCGTCCACTTGCCTCTGTTTGTGCGTGGTGTGCGAATTTACTGCCAATTTAGCATCCGTGCAAAACCGACGAGTTTTTGTGACTTGCAATAACCTTTATTGGTAAAATAGGTACTCAGCAAGGTGATCAACATAATTTGTAAAAAACTTGTTTCTGCGCCGCTTAAATGCCTCGAAAATGTCGTGAAGGTGATTTGAGTATCGATAAAAAATATATTTTTAGACACGTAAGTAGTATTTGTAAGTGGTTATTTTTTTCGAGAAGATACCTAGTAGGTTGGAACCTTACGATAGTAGTCTTGTCGTGACACTACAGACCATGGCATCCTAACCAAGAGCAAATTTATGAACTTCTAGAGAATGTATGTTTTGATCTATGAGCACGTTTTTATCTCATTATTCTCGATGGTATGTAAAGTGTGAGGCAGAGGTGAACACCCCACCAAGGCGAAACGTTGACCCTCTCATCAGCACGCAGAGGCGCTTTAGGGTCGGAAATCTTGTTTATACCTACTAGGCTAGGATAGTTTTCCAATGCCCTACCTGCCAGGAGATAAGTTCATTTTCATTTCACTTATTACACTGCACAAGCTAGTAAAAGTGCATTCCAAGACAGTAAAACTGCATTGTATTTTAAGTAAATGTTAGTTTACATCTTCCATCATTAGTTGTTTGAATAGTGTTTAAAGTTTTCGGTAAGTAGGTATATTAGAAGCAGTAAAATTGTACTTCGTTTACCAATTTTGCTTGCTCATGAATTCAGTGCTAGCTGAAGGAATCAAGCAGACGATTCTTTTACTGTTTGGGTAAACATAGTAATAAAATAATTAACGAAGGTAGTGGCTTTTAACAACAGCGATATAAATAAAATGGATGCTAGTCAGTTGAGGCAACGATTGGGAACGGGGTACCGTTTCTGTTCCCGCTACAGGAGAAAACCTCGAGGATGTACTTAGGTACCTACTATGTTCAAGCGAATTTATTGGAAGGAAATGGTTAACATTTCCATATATGTACTTAATTGAGTTCGTTTTGATACTCGTAACACTATGGTGTCGTAATAATAGCAATATTTGCTAGGAAGTCTATTACAACTCTTAAGTAAAATACGACTAATGAGTATACTGAATCTACCTACTTTTGAATTATAAGGTTTTTCCATTGCATGTGACACACATATATTAGTATTGAAGTGAAGGTTATCGGTGACTGGGGCTGGGTTACATTTCGTAACGAACGTGACTAGACTTTAAGATATTTTATTTCGAATATTTTTGATAGCAGCAAACGACTCTTTTGATAATGGCGTTCACATGACAATATAACGACCCATGTGTTTTCATCATGAAGGCATGAAGTCCTATATTATATACATGATAAATTATAATCCTTGAATTGAATTCGACGATCTTTTTGAGATAGGTACATATTTAGAACTAGTTTACCTATTTTTAAATACAAACAATCTTGAAAAAAAATGGTCCAAAGTGACCGCTTTCTAAAGCGTGAATAAGCTAGAAAGAAACACAATAGATCTATAAAACGCCATGAAGAAACTTTCGTTTCGGCAGTGGTTGCGACACCATATTGCAGCACAAGGGCGCTGGTTAACAGTTTGCGTTCGATCGCACTTTTATCTGTGAAAAAAAATCCCCTGTTTACTCCGGGCTATTGCAGAACTTTGAATAGGACATACCTACATAAGACTTGATAAGACTCACCCTTGAGCTTCAATCGGTAGCAGAAATATACTTACTTACTCATATGAAAACTTTATTCGCGTACAAGAATTTCTATTGAGTCTATAAAATAAAAGTTTGCAAAAAAACCTCTGTTTTTTTGTTGTTATTGATGTTGTTAGTAGAATGTGACCCAACAGGAATGTTCAGCAGGTAAGCAAGTAAGAGTACTGTCACGGGAGTAGGTAAACTAGATAGACGGGGTTGGGCCTAGGGTTATCACTCTGTCACTATTCAGTAGATCAATTTACATAATTTAAATAAACAGATTCACCCGTGATAATGTCCGGAGTGAAAATAATGTTTTTGAAATCATAATAAAGTTATGGTCATGACGCAGTTTATTGATCAATTCGTACTTACTTACAAACAGGCAGACGGCCCAACTGATGGTAAGTAGTTATAGCCGCTAATAGACATTTGTAACACCACAGGCATCACCACACCAATGCGTTGCGGTCTCGAAGACACAAAAAACTTCAACAGAGGTTGAGGTAGGAATCTGCACGGTTCACCCAATCTTGTTGGGGTTTGGAGCTTTATGAACCTTGAATACTGTTTCAGATGCGCTAAATCTTGACAAATGGTAGCCCTAGGTGAGCTACGGCGGCCGAACTGGAAACGCGGGGCGCGGGGGGCCAGACGGGCGTCATTGACCTCCCGCCCCCGCGCCCGCACCTCACGACACCCGCGCGAACCGTAACTTCATTGTATCGTGCACTGCGAATCAAATTCGAGACTTTTTGTGAAACTTTTGTGATCAAACTCGAAGTTATCGAAAGATGGGTGAGATTGTGCCATAATCGGAACTTCAGAGGCCGGTCTATTAGATTTAACGAGTCATTTACATTCCTATATTTAGGTAGGTTAACATGACATTGAAGAATTATAATAATCAAGACATGTAACAATAGTACATTACAGACCGGTGGTGAATTCGTAAGGTGATGTAACAGTACACACAGAAGGTGGAGAATTGGGGCTTTACGAATTACCGCCCGTGGTGTGTCAAAAGTTTTACATCACCCTTGGCCATAAAGTGGGATTTTCTGCCCGCTACGCGGAGAGAAAATCTCACTTTTTGGCCAAGGTAAGACGTAAAACTTTTGACACACACTGCACGATAGGTAGGTACTTATGTTAAGTACAAAGTAAGTAGGTAATCGTTTAATAACGCGTCCATGAAAAGTTTTAATTACGTTCGTAGGTACTTTACGTCTCGGTAAGTATATCATCAGTATCACACGCATCACGTTACTATCCACCGTTCCAACAAATAACATACTATATTACTATTTAGCATATAGGGTCAAGCAAAACGTGGTGACGATATTTTACCCACAGAATCAGCTTCAGCTATCGATTCTAAGCATGTTTTTAGGAACCTAATTTTTTTTCGAACTAGAAAAAAAATGTATGACCCAGTATGGGATTGATGATATGAGCTATAAGTACCTGAATCCCATACTAATATTTGCTTACCAACTCGAAAAAAAGCACCTAAAAACATGCTTAGAATCGATAGCTGATTCTGTGGGTAAAATATCGTCACAACGTTTTGCTTGACCATGTATAATAACATATGGACGAACAGTGCCTAACAGAATATGTCAAAACATATGGATCAAACTGACATTAGAAAATACGTTCCAATATGCTAATAACGACTTTTTATAATATGTGTCAAGATAAATATTTGGTACAAAAGTAAACCTAACACTGTAAGTCTTAGGTAAGTGTCAAATTTACTGAGCGCCAAACGGGTGCCGGAGTTGTTCGGGCACCCGTTTTGACGGGCCATTTTTCTCCGGCTGTGTATAGTATATTCCTATAATATTAAATGGGGTAAATTCTGGAAGCGTGGAAATTTCCGTGCGATGGTGCGAAGCTTATATATAAACCTGACCTGATAGATCGTTCAGAGGGCAACTGAATACCTTGTTCTTGGAATCGGGCAGGTCGTCTGGAGTTGAAAAGGTCGGCAGCCGAGTCGGGAACGGCTCAACTCTCGCCCGCCCGACTCCTTCGAGCGCGAGCCGTCCCACAGTGTTGCCAGATAGCTCCGTAGCATTACCCCCAAGCCCTATGTAAAAAAACCTCCAAATATGGGGTTTTTGTTTCAAAACCCCCCTAAATAAATTTACTTCGATATTGTTATACAACAAACACCGTACGTAAGCATCATATTAAGAATTTTATGTAGTTTTAATGAAGTTACTAACATCAAACTTTCTTGGTAGCCTCTAATTACGTACAACATTTTTTTTCCTCCGTCGCTCCCCCCAAAAATTTCGTCCCCACATTTTTCCCTCCAGGGTCCATAAAAACCTCCAAATTTGGTCGGTTTTCCCCCAATCTGGCATCAGTGCCGTCCCAACTGGGTCAAGTTCATTATTTAAACACTAGCCGAGGGGGCGCTTTTCGCAGTCGCCCCAAACGGAGGGGTTCGGACAGATAACTGATTAATAGAGGGAAACGTATCTAGTAGACAAGGTGCTTGGGGAAATGGGAACCTACCTACCCGAATGTTTGTTTTGTGGATTTTACCTTTGTTCGCAGATATGAGACCTAGCTAGATCGATTTGTCACCCCAGGAAACCCCTATATACCAAATTTCATCGAAATCGTTAGAGCCGTTTTCGAGAACGTCATTACAAATATATTTATGTAGGTACATACATATATATGTATATACAAATATTGCTCGTTTAATAGTATAGGATAAAAAGATACGACGAAGTATACGTACATATAGAGATAGACGAGGTCATGTGATCTTACCAATCATTGTTTGACGGTAAAGCCACCACGATTATCAGTTCGACTTGGCTGAATTTAAATTAAATTTTAAAGTAAGCTAAAACCGGGTTAACATAACATTGCGTAGTTGAGAAAAACATGAATGTGAAAAATATTACGGTCCATTCTGAAACATCTGGTCTCTGTAACCTTTGTAGTTGTTACATTGGTTGATATAGTACCTAAGTGAATCCTATTTTTTTAGTAGTGTCAAATTATTTAAAAAGAATCCCTTCAAGCACTGAGGATTCGGCCTGACTCGAAGCAAAATGTGAAGATCACATCGCTCTTTTAAACTTACGTCGACTTGACGGAATGATTTATAAAAAACTAGCTTTTCCCCGCAACTTCGTATGCGCAGAAATATTAAAACGAAAAATCCCTTTATTTCCGTTCTCGTGGGAATTTCGGGAAATCCTCTCTTAGTGCTCCCCTGCGTTCCCTAAGGAACATGCATGCCAAATTTCAGCTCTCTACGACCAGTAGTTTGTCTTGTTTTATATATATAGATTTATAACCAATTTTCAATTCTCTATCTCCCTCGGACTCTAATGCCATCTAAATCCAAACGATCAATACTTAAGTTTCTAGTTCGGCAGAAGTATGCCACAGGTTGAATGATCGCGTTTTCCTTTTGGTAGGTAAGGCAATAGTAAAATGGATATACTAATATTTGCTGAGGCAATAACAATTTATTAGCATAAATGTCGCCTAAATGGAGGACTCATTAATAGATTAAATGGGAGGGCGGAGAACTAAGTTCTCCAGTCCGGGCAAAATTCGTCTTAAATAATTAATTAATTATTCAACTGTAATCTGTAAGTATGCAAAATAGGAAAATCCTTCTACAATACGACACTAATACGAGAGTAGAAACTTTTACAAGTTCGCGACTTTTCTTCTCTTCAGATAAAATTTCCACTTCTTACTTTGTGCCGAGCTGAGCTGGGTTATCCTGTGTAGCATAGGTATCACATTTATTCCTTATCCCAATCCCGCCTTACTTATTTAAATCCGTACTTATTTCAATTTGGAAGAGGAGGAAACATAAACTTTGAATATTGTAACTTGTATGATAATGATAATGATTGTTTGCAAGATTAACCACAACACAAGGTGGTCAGAATCAGGTAGGAATAATGTACGACAGCCAAAATAACCCAAGGTGACGGCGTGTCACTGCCTTCTTATCTGTAGGCGTTGCAAACGTCGCGGAGAGCCGAATCGTCATCAACTAGAATAAAATATTCTCTTGGGCGTTATTTGTATTTGACTGCATCACAAAAACTAGTGTATTATATAAAAACTTTTCAAATTGCGAAGATGCGAATGGTTGACCTTCTCAGATGATGGATTTTTTCCGTCGCGCCTGCACTATTAGTTAAAATTAGAATTATAAGTAGGTACTTAGGTCTGCGAAAAATTGAAATTTATGATTTGATAAGAGAGTGAATATGTCTGCTGAGTGAATGCAAATTTGAACTCATTCGGCTTTTGTGAGTTAAGTTTAAACATTTGAAATTTCGTCCCTTTCCTTCGTCAATTCCATAGCTTCAAAATAACGGCCACGGCAGAAATTTCCATGTATATCTACATATTACAGTGCGTGCTGCGTCGAAACGTGACGAATAAGTTCCGCGAAGGTCGGTCGTTGTACTGTCCTCTATATTCAAAAATTAAAATAACAGCTACGGATGCTGATCACTTCTTCGGGCGGACGGTTGGATTGGATGAATTTTAGAGTTAAAACAGCAATAAAAACTTTTGAACAAGTTATCACAATTTTTTTTACCCTTCAGACGGAGGGTTATGTTTTTCAAGTGTATGTACCTATATTTCTTTGGCACGCTCTGTAGCCTAAAGGCTTCATGGATTTTAGCGTGTGAGGTGTCGTTAGATTCGTCTTTATTGTGAGAGTGACACATCAAAAGTTTGTATGCAAACGCATTTTTTTTTTCAAAAATTGGGTTATTTTTGCTTAAAACATTGCCTTACCGTATTTTTCAGTTTCCGATGGTACCAACACGTAAATTGCCTGTAACAAACAAAACTAATTATTTTTAATGATCATATATTGTAACGAACGCAAGCCTTCTTTGAAATATAATCATGCGAGCTTGGGCATAAACTTGGGAACCTATAATTAATTTTAATGGCGAAGTTCAACGTTCACATAAAATTTATTAATTTAAGGTTATGTCTCTCGAAGGCCTCACGAATGTTGTTCCGAGCGAGTTGAATGCGTTAAGACAATTTTGACATGTCGTTCGCTTAGTACCTAGATATAAGTAGTTAAAAAAAGGTAAGAGCTATCATTTTAGTCTAAGTTAAAAACCATGGAAGTACCACAAATACCACAATTGTGGGGTTATGGTTAGATATTCGTCAATGCTGACTGAACATAGGCCTCCCACAAGGTTTGCTTAATGAAGCGGACAGACCAGCAGACATCTTATGGCTGACATGATGATATTATAGCCGCAGAATCAGGAGGATTGGGTGGAATGAATAGTGAATCATCGGCCTTATGTTGTTGATGGCCAGGAAATGCAAAAACACCATTAATACCTTGCAATCAAATAATATTGGGCTATTGCAATTTTCTCGTCAATAGAATAGAACCTATTCATTATTAACTTAATGAATAAATTATTGACAAAGTCTAACGAGGTAACGCGTTCTGTGACCACAAAAATGTTTTTACGAGGCTCTCTCGCGGCTAGCGGTCAACCTGAATTTTAGCAGCTCACTTATGACGTCATTAGGCGAAGCGAGGTAACAATGAGCATGCCAATTACTCAATGATCGGCACTGCGTGCTCACAACATGGCCGCTGCGCGCCCAAGATGGCTGCCGGTGAAAGTGTACGGTGGCCGAGGCGCAGTATCTGACAACGACTGGCGAATTGGCGATAACGAACTATACTTAAACCTAATTACGTGTGATTATAACAAATGCAAATACAGAAGAAGCGAAGCTTCGTGGATTTGGCGTCGTTTCCAAACATTTTACATGGACCAATACTAACCTCTTGAGTTAGACAAATACGGGTTTACCTCTTGAAACGCCTAAAAGTTACGAGATGAGGCACGCCTACTATTCTTTTTTAATCATAAAGTTCCGTAGCTGACCTAGCAAGTTATACCTAATTGCTGGCTGCGGAATTGAAATAAGAGCACTGCGTTGTGATGGACCTTGCACTGTTGTTCGACGTGCTCATCTCACCAACACGTAAAATTGATGAAGATTCCAATTACGACTTACGACCGATACGGTATGTTATTTCTTGACAAGATAAAGATTCATATTTCGAAATATTGCTTTGCATACTTAAAAGTACCTAAACCTGTTTCACGTAAGTTCAAGTAAATTGTACGTATATAGATGTTAATTAACTTACCTTGAAGTTAGAATTCATCATCATCATCATTTCAGCCGAAAGACGTCCACTGCTGGACATAGGCCTCCCCCAAGGCTCGCCACTCAGACCGGTCCTGTGCTACGTTAAGTTAGAATTAGAAAGCTAATTTAGGACCTATTTAATTTCTAACTAAATACTAAGGGCTCGTTTGCTCAAGACTACGCTACGGTAGGTATAGGTAATATTTGATACTTGTGGAATTAGGCCGCTTATTACCGAAGGCGTTTCTAGAGTAGGTAGGACTATTTTTACACTGTTACGTGGAAATTTATAATTTTAATTGTGCTTCTTGCTTGTTTCCTTCCACCCGCATTTATAATTGAATAATAGAATTTATTTTCCACTTAGGTGACCCTGATCCGGTATCGAGGCCACTCTTCCGCGGTTTCGCTGCGCCCGCGCCGGAAGCTATGAACATGGATTGAACTTCACATGACGTAACGTCCTTTTCCTCGTACGATTTAAGGTAAATTATACGTGAGCTGGTGAAGAAATCGTTTGTTAAAGATTTTATTTTATAAACGCACACGCTTTATTATTTCAATTAGCTTTTCCCCGCAACTTCGTATGCGCAGAAATATTAAATGTAAAATCCCTTTTTTTTCCCGTTCCCGTGGTAATTTCGCAAAATCCTTTCTTAGCGTATGCCTACGTCATAACATCTACCTGCATGCCAAATTTCAGCCCGATCCGTGGTTTGGGCTGTGCGTTGATAGATCACTATGTCAGTCAGTCAGTCACCTTTGAGTTTTATATATTTAGATAACCTATGAAAAGTATTCGCTTATTCTTGCTGTAGGGTTCGCTAATATGCGTCTTTAGTCGTAGCGTAGCCAAACGTAACATACCTACCTATTTCACATCGTGACACCGCATGGTATATAATACAACCTCGGAAGGAAACTTACATTTTCAAGGTATCCCTTTCTCCGATGGCCAAAATTATTCGCAATTCGCAGTTTTGAAAGGTTCCATTTACGGGTCTGGTAACGATATTTCTGCCACGTGAGTGGAGTCGAGCGTCACCGTGGCGTCTGACGACGCTGTCGAGACAGTAATCAATTCCATTCCAGTCCCCACAGACTCGGGCTTCAGTATCAAAGGGCGTCTAAATGGAGTTTCTACGCGCCGACAATGTTACCATGACAGCAAACTCTATTATAACCAACAAACAAGTATTACCTATCAACTGACAAGGTACCTACTCTAGAAGCTTTCAATCTTTTCCTTTGTTGTCTGTTCTTGTAATATGTATTTTGTTCACCCCTTTCAAGATGTGAGGGACGGACCATGTGATCAACATTTCTACTATCATTTCTATATTTTTCATATCATTATCGTTCCTGAGAATAAGCTCAAAACATCCTGATCTTTCTATAATTTTCACTATTCTCATGGTCCAAGTAATTACTTACCTACTTCACAATTGTTTCAGTTATAACATCGGATTTACAATATGTGCTTCGGAATTTCACCCTTCGCTGAAATCTCGAGCTGCTTTATTCCATTTAAATCGCATAGCCTGTCAGTTTTAGCGTCGAAATTGTGAGTCATGGCCGTGTGTGGGCAATCTTAGCCAATTACTGGCGGCCAACCTTGCTATTGTGATGTCATCGAAGCTGTCTGATGCTTGTGTCCTCACTTACGAATTCTCAGGTTTTGAAGCTTGATTAATCATCTATCCTTTGTCTTTCTTCTACAAATTTATTTTATTTCTTTCTTACTACGACTCCGCTGTCTATCCTATCTCGGCTTAATATGAATGTGAGTCAGCTTGGTTATAATTAATCGGTATTAGCCCGAGGTTTCCCTTACACTTGTTGATATGTAGGTAAACCATAGCGAATAGCGATATTGATTATTATTAGTCCTTTACCTTCATCATGTATTACGTAGTCGCATTAATCCATCATAATAAACTCTATAACCTTTGTTACTTTGTGAAACTCCCTATTTTCTTGTTATATCATTACTGAAGACCTTAGTTCCTTCCTTGTTGACAAACTAACTAACGTTCAAGGCAGTGAGTTCGTCTAAGAAACATCCAAAGTTCTTCTTTACTTTATTAGGGTGTGCCCATAGACGTAAATAATATAGACCCGGTCTAACGTACACGTAATATGTCCCCACTTCCACGATGTCCAATCCAAAGTTCTGTCACCGAGCGTGCGTGACAATAAGCGTTTTTAAAAAAACGTTTTACGAAAATGTTTCTCAGTATCTAAAAACTCGTCTCGTTGTTGGAAAAATGTGACACAGCTTTAGTGTCACGATACAAGTTTAACTTTGGATTGGACACCAATGAAGTGGGGAAACATGACATGTATCTACGTTAGGCCGGGTCCATACGAAGTATTATTTATGTCTATGGGTGTGCCAAGTTTACGTTAAATATGTTCCGATTTGGCAAACTAACTAGAAGTCTTAAAGAGAAAACAAATAGGTAAGTACTGCATGAAATTCCTTTCGCTAGCGCTGTAAGCAGTCAAGTTATTGATTTGGTCCGTCTCGATGGAGAATACAGTCTATTAATAAGATTTATTAATAAGTAGCTTAGCGTAGGTTGCTCTCCAAGGAGTTTCTTTCGCAGACATGATCTCAACATGAGAGATTGAGTTACATTACAAGCACTAAAGTAATAGTGAGATTAACACCACAAATTCTCATTTAATGATTTTCACATTTCGTCGTCTACTTAATCGTAAATGAAATCGAAAAAATATAACGATAACCCTACGACCTCGCGCCGTAGGACGATAAGTGCAGGCATCAAAGTCGAGGTCATTGACCCCGCGTATCAGCTGACGACATCGGCCCAACTGTGGGACAATTATCTCGCACCGTGTTTCGGTCGTTCAGTGACTCTACATATCTTTGTAAGACCTGATAAGTAAGGACATTCTTAGCATTTATTTACTTTTTCAGTTGCCATGTGGTTGCATTATAATTTACAATGCATGGCAGAAGCATTTTATCATAACCAACATTTAAGATGACCAAATCGAATCAAAATAACCACTTTCATTCAAAAGAATCAGTTTCTTAATACGTACCTACTCTTACTTGCTATGATAACAAAATTTTCTTGAAGCCAAGAGTTGAATTTCTGCTTGCTGTGATTACTCATAACTTTCATAAGCTTGACCTTATGTGCAAGAATAAACAAATATGTTTTTGTCTTAAGGAAGGTGTCGAAAACGGTAGATCGTAAAACGGCTTTACTAGCATACCACGGGTATGTAGAGTCTATTCTTCGATACGGCATTATCTTCTGGGGCAACTCAACGATTAAAAACATGGTGTTCAAAGCACAGAAAAAGTGTATTAGGGCTATTTGTCATCTAAAATAAATAGATAGTTGCCAGACTTATTTTAGAGACTTGAAAATTATGACACTAAGTAGTTTATATATTTATGAAGTCGCTGTTCTCGTCAAATGTAATCCTGTCCTATTTCCTCTCACAACTAGTGTAAACTCTAGAAGCACTCGATACAAAAATCTAATAAATATAATACCTGGACAAACAGCATTGTTACGCAACAGTATTCTTGGAATGGCATCTAAGATATATATTTTTTTACCTGAGAGTCTTAAAGAATTAGAAACCCGAACTTTCAAAAATAAATTAAAGGATATACTTATAAATAAATCATATTATTCCGTTAAGGCGAGTAGTGAGGCAAAAATGCAAATTCGAGGTGTTTTTGTAACCATTTTTCTATAATTGTAACAAGTTGTCATCTGCAAAGTTTACGAATATGGAACACAAATATAGTCAATTAGTGTTTCTGGTATTTTATATCGTCTTATATGTAATGATTTGTACTATGGATGTCATTTAAGAAATCCTTAATCCTCCTATATGTAACCATTTATTTCCGCTTAGGAAAAAATCTACGTTGCCAATTTTTTTGCAAGTACTTTTCAGAATTTTATCTAGGGCTTTACCTTCTAACTTATATGATAAATAGCTTTTAGACGAAAAACCTATGTGTTCCTTAGTGTATAATCACAAGTATCACAACACACATTTGCTGCGCTTCTTATGGTAGGCGTTTTGTTGAATTATGCGGCGTTTTTTATATTTTTAAATATTTTTATTTATTGATTAAAAAATATCTAAACTATCGTGATTCCTAAAGAAAGAAGGATAAAAGTTCGTTTCATAAATTTGACTTTTATATTGGATTTGAAGTAGTGTTATTTTTCTATAACTTCATTGTGGTTGAGAACAAGGCGACGTTGCGAGTTTCGGCACTCGTGTTGTTTACCTCGCGGTCGCGCGCGCTGTTGCCAGCTAGGTAGGTATCCCGAACTCGATCAGAGGACACACAGCATGGTCGGCCTGCCGGCCGGCACTCGGAAATGAGTGAATAGCGAGTGAGTAACTAGCGAGAGAGTAAGTCGAGTGGAGTGATTTGTCTCGAGGATTTGCATTTTATTGTTGTTATAGATACTTATTTGTTAAGTTTGTTTTGTTACTCCGTAATAGTGTTCTTGTTATAATATTGTTATTGTTACCTAGTGTTAAAATGGGTAATAAAAAGGGGAGAAGATCACACTGCTCTATAAAGTTGATACGAAAGCGACAAGGGCGAACCGCTTATTACCTCAAGAAAGTCGCTGAAAAGTAGGGTCGCTTCGCCTGTTTGCGTCCACTTACTGGAGTTGGCAAGTTTGAAGGTGAAAATAAAAATGTTCTAATTGAAATTTTGATTATAAAACGGATGTAATGTATTGATTATATAGTCCTTTTCAATATAACTTATAGTTTTGGTCGAAACATCTGGTAGTTTTCAAAAAAACGACACAAATAGGCAAATTAGGCGATTTACCCAGTTTGCGTCCACTTAATCCAGATTGCGTCCACCTATGGACCAATTCGCGTCCACCAACTTAGAAAAGGAATCTGAATTGATGTTTTTATAGTAACTAGGTTTTTCTCAAACATGCTCGGTAATGTTCGTGTTACTTTCAAAAAAAAAACCGGCCAAGTGCGTGTCGGGCCACGCGCAAATTATAGGGTTCCGAAGTTGAGGATGCCCACAGTACCTTTCTAAGACTTATTAGCATCTAGCTAGCCTGTGGTATGACGTGCCCGCCCGACGCCCCTGCCGCTCGAGAAAAATCATCATTATAAGTTGGTCGACTATTACTCGTAAGTTTGTACAGCCTACTTAGCTCTGATAGTTTTCCTTTCAACTACGTTATATATGCCACAACCGTGATTTTTTTCAGCCATCCAATTACCACCATTTAGCTGGCAGGGGGGGGGGGACACGTGACTCTAACAAAAAATAGCACTTTAAAGCTTAATATTTCACAAACGCATCACTTAATCAAAAAATGGTTTTAACAAACCCACAATATTTTTTTAAGACCTATTCAACGACATGCCGCACCATGGGGTACGCAAGAAAAAAAAATTACATCCCCACTTTACGAGTAGGGGAGGTACCCTATAAAAAAAAATATTTCTAAATTTTATTGTACCACTTTGTCAGCGTAACTAATATGCATATTCATGCCAAATTACAGCTCTCTAGACCTAAGCATCTCCGAGCAATAGTGCGGACAGACGGACGGACGGACGGACGGACGGACGGACGGACGGACGGACGGACGGACGGACATGGCGAAACTATAAGGGTTCCTTGTGGACTTCGGAACCCTAAAAAGAAGACGCCAGGCTGTCCATTGCCGGCCTTGGCCAGCAAAAACATTATTGTCGTGTGTGTTTTTTTTTAATTCGCTTGCTATTTGAGACACCTCTGTAGAGAAACTGACAAATCCATGGAGGTAATGAGTACAACTTCCATGGCCAAATCATCCACGGTCATGGAAGTAGTAAATACTGATGTGGGGTAAGTGCGCCTAAATTTATTTCGCCCCTATGCCTTGTAAACAGCCAACTACTAGTTGAGTAATATTTATAGGTTTCGATATATTTATGTTAGGCGCACTTACCCCGAAACTGACAAATCCATGGAGGTAATAATTACAACTTCCATGGCCAAATCATCCACGATCATGGAAGTAGTAAATACTGATGTGGGGTGAGTGCGCCTAAATTTAATTCGGCCCTATGCCTTGTAAACCGTGGTGGCCTAGTGGTTCGACCTACCGCCTCCCATGCAGAGGGTCGGGGGTTCGATTCCGGCTCGCACCTCTAAGTTTACTTATGTGCGAAATTCACTTTGAATTTACCACTGAGCTTTTCGGTGAAGGAAAACATCGTGAGGAAACCTGCACGCATCTGCGAAGTAATTCAAAGATGTGTGTGAAGTCCCCAATCCGCACTGGGCCCGCGTGGGGACTATAGCCCAAACCCTCTCGTGATGAGAGGAGGCCTGTGCCCAGCAGTGGGACGCAAATAGGCTGTAGTAGTAGTAGTAGTAGTAGTAGTAGTATGCCTTGTAAACAGCTAACTACTAGTTGAGTAATATTTATAGGTTTCGATACATTTATGTTAGGCGCACTTACCCCATCCTGGCGCACTTGCCCCGACTGACCTTCCGTATTTTCTCGCTGTTTGAGAAAAGCATTATATATACCTCGGCCGCAATTGCGATTGCCGGACTCGTACTAATAGAATCGTCCGGCAATGCGCTTTTTCCAGACAGGCCAGTTTTCCTGCTGTTTGAACTTTATTATGAATGTAGTCATTTATCGGGGTTTTACCCTACATACGCATAATGCCTAATTGCATTGCATATTCTTAAACTACGACTTTGATACGAATAAACATTAAAAATATCTAAATATCACTAGTACCATGTTCAGCATGTAAATTAATTAAAAAAGTATTCAATTCATAAAAAAAATATACAAAAAGTTATTATAAGCGGTGATTTGAAGCCGCGCCCCTCTTGCGCTCTCATGTACGTCATGATGAATTTGGACCGCTGGGCCACGGTAGACTTAAGACAGCGGGCGAAATTAACCATTGCTATCGTTGTAATTTACGTTAGCGTATTTGGCGCGGTTATTATTGAGAGGATCGGGCTCAAAACGCTCAAGGTCATCGACGGCTACAGGCGCCTTAATGATTTCTTTGATGAAAATTTCAACTAATATTGTTTATTTTCTTTTAACATTAATTCACAGTTATGAACAAACTTTTTATTCATTAATTTAAGCAGGTACCTTAACAACTAATTATGTAAATTAGCTACCTAACTACCTAGTAGTAGTAAGTAGGTATATGTATAAAAATATTTGTACGCCGAAAAGGTGGATCACAGAGATCTCAATTATAGCATAAGAACTGCATGTGACACCTACCTGTGTCACAAATGAATAAATGATTTATGATTTATGACCTTTACAAAGCATCGCGTATTAAGTCCTACTAAAAGTACGTAAGTAGATACTATGTTTTATTAAATCCCAGCTAGGTGATAACTGATTAGCTCACCAATGATTATTTGAGGAACACTTCGCATTCTTACTGTCGCACAGTTCATTATCCTATTTGTTTTTTAACAGGATTGTTTTTAACGAAGCGCGGTCAATAAATGTAGACATCATAAGGTGAGATGTGTGAATCACACGACGTCCGGTGTTTTACGTTATTCTGGTGCTCTGACCCGTTTTTATTTGGTTCTCCGAATCTTCCTGCGATTAATCAAGAACACATAAACTCGACTGTAAAATATCTCTCGAGGCTTACCTTCTGTGGTTGGGTGGTGGTAACCATCAATCACTGCAAATGGTAATATCGAATCGACTTAATTATAGTCAAATTGACTTCCGCGTCTTACGTTATCTTTTAAGCTTGAAGTGCTAGACCGCTTGTAATTCTGTAGCTGAGAACCAAAGCATTTCGTTCTCATGACATTGTTCAGAAAACGACGCAAAGAACCGGAATCGGGGTTAAAGGGCTCTGAGAACTGTACTAATTTACGACTTGTATCATTTTCGGTCAAATAATAAGCTCGAACATTCCATGACATTTATGTACTTGTTTGTATTGTAACGTGCAAATTGGTTTTTATTTTTCAAATTTCAGCCCAGTTTTAAGGTTGAGTTGAGATGCATATCTTGCCAATTAATTTTCCGTGAACCAAGTATTGTTCTTCAACCAAGTATTGGTATTCACTTGTCTAAGTTTAAATTAGTGGAAATACCTTCTTGAAATGAAAGTAGGTATTACTTAAAATATTTACTTTGTTTTATTCTCGTCTACACTTCGATCTTGTTCGGAATTCTGTTCTACTTAATAACACCGATTCAATAATGGAAGTCATAACAACAACATTTTGCTTGCGAATAACAGCTGAGGGCGAGGGAAATGATGATAAACATCTTAATAAACTGGGAACAAAAATAGAAGAACAAATCCGCTCGCCGAGGAAAGGCAACATTCTGCGAAACGAACTTTTACATGGAGCTTAACTTTCATAGAATTATTAGGTTGTGAACCAACATTATTACTACCTACTTAATTAGTAATTAAAGAAGACAATTATAATGAGCAAGCCTATAGGTTGTTATTTTATATATTTAGCTGTATTTATGGTGAAACTACTAACGAAGAGATTTGAGAAATTTTTGTCGAGATTTATGTCGTAATTGAATCAAATATAATATCAACAACATATCATGTCCTTCGTCATTTAGTGGCATTGAGCGCGTAGTCAGGTAGAGCGCAAACATCGCGACCCACTTACAGCCGCGCGCATCGCCGCGCATAGCGCCGCTAAAAATAACCCACTTGAGAAAGCACTAGCAGCATCGGCCATAGTTTCGACGCTATTAGGTACTGATCGTGAATAGGAAGTCAGAATATTTTACTGTATTACTTAAATAAAATAGGTACTTAAGCCTAAGCAACCAGACAGATTGGTCGCTCATCATTTGTTTATCTGGCCTGCCTGATTAGGTAATCTGAAACTGAGCATGACTTAAATATTAACACCAAATGCGTTACCTATAGTTGCCATTGGATTTCCATTACACACTTGAATAACTATGAAAAATACGCGTCAAATCATTACTCTTGTAACGTAATCGTCACAATATTAATTATAAATTTTAATTACCTACGTACTCAAATCTGGAAATTCTACCTATTTATCGATCATTAAAGTGATTTTATCATTAGTAAACAAGCATGGTATTTTTACGATACGATAAAACAATCTCTGTAATAATTATACAAAACAAATAATTTTAGCTGTCCGTCCATCGACAGCGAACACAAGAATAAAATCTTTTCTCGCTCCATGATTACTTCACTATAGGTATATAGCTTTGACGAAGTAGTCGATAAAAATTAGTTGCTATTTCGTAGCTTCATTTTATTACTAACGAAACGGCACACAGACTTGAAATATGATAAAATAATCTCTAAAGAATGATACAATCTCCCAATTTGCCGAGGATAATATTGAGTTCCAAAAAAATATAGAGTCCTAAACTAAACTGCGACGGGCAATCCCCTGTCCAGGAATGAATTTTGAACTTTTCATGGAACATCTTGCTAAATACGGAAGTATCCTTATTGGCAGAACCGAATAGACCGCCAGGTTATTCCAGTTTAGCAGTAACTAGGTAGGTATATTCATTAATAATTCGTGTTTAACCTACTCGTATGTCTAATTACTTAACAGTGGTAACAAAGAAAATGGCAAGTCTGGCAACCTCACACCGTTAAGATGTAAACCTTTCTACATCGTGACATGACAAAAATAAACTGTAATCAAATTCTTGTCAATTGTCTAACTTCTAATCGGTTTAGCGACTCAAGGTAACTCTTTATGCGATTGCTATTTTTTCGAATTTAAGAGACTCCCATGTCCTGAGCGGTGGCAACACTAGTTGGTGATGTCGCAATTGCTCGAGCGGTCTTGAACGGCTTAAAAACCAGTCGCAGCAAACCTTGGAGCACTTGGTCACATGCCACGCCCAACCAGAGTCTGGGATATGTAAACAATTCCCTTATCTTCACTTAATTATCAACACAATGCCGCTTCCAATTCCAACTGTTAGTTGCCCATTCACTAATCTTCGGTGTTTGAGAATTCAAACAAAAGCCAGGTGTTCCAGTGGATTGATGAGGAACAATAAGACTCGTCATTTCCGTAAACGTAATTGCCTACCTACTTGCCGACTCTATCAACACAGCCGTTTACGATTTGCCTCGATCTGAGATCATCTAGTTCGTCAAACTAATAAATGCTCATCTCATTGACTATAATATTAATTCTTTTTAAGTTCCTATTCTAGTAGACTACATATAATTGTAGGGACATAAGCGGGCACCGACCGTAACGCAGCTAACCAACTAACGGTACAAGTGTCTTGAACCACATTCATCTCGGATCTACTGGAGCGCGACCAAATAAAAACTTTTCCCATTAAATTCTGATGGTTCAATGAGCCAATTTAATAAAAAGTACACCACCGTGATCCGGTTCCGTCCACGTATGCGATCGGTGTCGTAGGAGTCTCATTTACCTCGCGAAAAACGGAGGGAGGACGCCAACTCAGGCACAGCGCCGCAGCGCGAGCAGCCTCGCTGCACTGTCACCAATTCCAATATATCACTTTCTAGTCACTTCACAAAGTCCTGGCGAAACAAAATGTCAAAATACGGCTCAAAAGTCCAACAGTTAAACGGGTTTTCGCTAAGAATTCACGAAATTGAAGACGGATGAAAACGCTCGAAGAATCGACGAGACGACCGCCCGCTACTACATCCGTAAGTAGACTGGCCCGGGCGGGTGGAGAAGGGGGGGGAGGTCTGGTTTGTTCGCTCCGCTCTCGCAATCACGGCCGAGTAGGGGCGCGAAGAAGGCCGAGGGGCTCCGAAGCCGTCCGAGAAGCACCCGCTACGTCGCTAGCGCTACGGTATCACGGGAGACCGGCGCGGCACGGGAGGGACGTGCGTGCGCGTGCACGTGCGGTGCGAGCGGCTGAGTGCAGTCCTGCGGCATTGGCCCCGTCCTACAAGTGTCGCCACTGCAACGCATGCACCGCCGATGCATAAACCCGCTCACGTCGAAGCGTGATAATGATAATCATATAGAGTGAACAACAATGTTTTGTTGTTGCTGATTTCAATGAATGTTATGTAAACAAAACATGAGATGCTAACGAAAACAGAATCTTGGCTTTTCCTATCTTATTATACCTACTCTCAGATCAGAAGTTCTCAGATTTACCTACATGCGAAACCATTTATACAATGTAGCTAACGTGAAAATGTTGATTTTGGCTGATGTTATTCAATGGTAATCTTAATAACTACTATGTTGGCAGCACATGGTTGAATAAAATTTCTGGCTGTATACAATTGTATTCGTAGTCAAATTAAATACCTACTCTTCATTCCTGAAAAATAAAGTCATTAGAAGGATATTATCATTGACGTAGATATATAGCTGCGGATACGGGTAGTTAAGGCCTCAATAAAAGATGGATGGAGATAAGTGAGTAAGAGATAATCTAAGAAAAGTAGATGGGGAGGGGAGGGGGAAGAGATAATCTACTTAAGTTTATATTTTAATTTACAAACATTTTATTGCAGTTAATATCTGTGATTGAAAAGTTCCACCTTTTAAAACTACTCGTAAAAAGTTAACAAGAACTTAACCCTAAAAAACGGAAGTTAGGCAGGTAGGTAGATATCATAGGAATCCCGCGCTCGACTTTCCTCACTACCTATACAATCATCTATGCACGTAATTTTCGCAAACTTTCCGATGCCTTTGTACTCAGGTGGGAAAGCGTTTTTGCGGCTTCCATGAGACTTAAGTTGTTTATGATTATACCTTTTACATTGCGACAACGTTTCCCGTTTCGTTTTTGCTGCTACGGTCTTTTACCGCATTATGTTTATGTATTTTTTTACACGTGAAGATATAAATTTAACCAAGAAAGGTTTCTTCACATGTTTTGTATGTCTTGCTCTGTCACATAGGTAGGTCGAAAGACAGTAAAGCTTTTGAGTATAAATCTTTACGATAAACAGTTAATGTTAAGAACCTTTACATTGTTGTGAATATGCCCTTGTCACAATAATAAAATAACGTGAAATAACTGAAACCCCAATAAGTTAATCATTAATAATTTCGTCAAATCGTCACAAATCTTATCAGCGCGTTTATCTCTGTTTATCAACAAAGACATTATTGTCTTTGTTGATAAACAGAGGAATTATTCTGGTTTCAAGTACGGATGGCGCTATTATTAGCGCCATCCGTACTTGAAACCAGAATAATTCTTTTTTTCCATGGATATTAAACTTATTTTAATATCCATGGAAAAAAAGAATTATTAAATAGAGTTCCTGTAATCACCAGGGTTGTGTTATTTTCAGGATGCTCTTCGGGCTGCCGCGGTGGTGCAGCGCCTCCTTTATGTTTGCCGAGGCGTGGACGGATGGGTTTCACGCCATCATCAGGAAGCGCTGTGCATCTTTAAGTTCAAGTTGATTGTAAGTGATATAATTTAATGTAATTTGTTTAATTTCTAGTTCTATTTTTAATTTAATTATTTTTTTCTTTCAATAATGTGTTTGCATGATTTGGATGTAAATCTGAAAACTATTATTATTATTATTTTAGTCAGCCAACGGTACTGCAATTTTTGTCTGTCCTCTCTCAAATCTCAATTAATCGCATTTCAGCAAATCCCGTCACTGATCTCGTTTGAACATTTCAGTAATTCATTTTCCTTGCATATTAATATGCAATTTCCGAGGCACGTGGTTGGTACTCGTGGTAGCTCGTACAGAAATAAACATAATCAATTTGCTTACACATTCCTCTGCGTTTGGCATCCTCGTCGATTGTACGGTCGTCGGTCGAGTGGAAACGTGTACGTACCTATTAACTGTATTTACCTGGGCGACCGAATCGAGCCTTGCTAGAGTGAAAACAGCTAAAAATTTGTTTTCTTCTTCATTTATAGAACCTGGTTCTACCATTCTGTGGCGCTGCTCGAAATGTCGATGAGTTTCACTGCGTACTTTGCCAATTCGAATCAATGTCTGCTGAATGCGCGATAGGTATTGGCGCGTCATTCACCTATAAATAATCCAGAGCCGAGCGTTTGCACCTAAACAAGCGCGTAATCGGTCGTGCACCTCTGTAAAGTGCTTACGTTTTGTCGAAAGTTTTATTTAGTTGGCGCGTAGGGAGGGACCTACTTGTCCACATACTTAACATTGTCTACTTACTTATTTTTTTTATTATAGCTTATAATATATATGGTTTTCCCACATTTTTCTATAATACAACGTGCACCTGGCAGCTCCCACAAGCTGAAGATTTCTTCAACAAAGTCATAGATACACGGTATAGCAATCGGCTAATCTAGACGTCTAATGAACGTCTTAACAAGTAATTAACACATCAATTATATTTTAACGAAGACTTAAGCGTTTTTACCTGATTTCGTATCATCCGATAGATATCAGATACCTAATGTAATTTTTAAGGCACGGCGAAGGCTTACTAATTTTACCAGACTGCGCTTTGTTTTAACACTGAAATATACATTACATAAACCGGTGTAATTACTAGCATAGAGGCATTCAATTTTAGGCCTCGGGTTAGCAACGCATTCGTAATCTTATGATTCCTTATGTCCATGGGCCATAGTAATCACTTACCACCACCTTAACAAGTCCACAGGCAGGGTGGCCTGCCTGTGGACTTGTTTGCCAACCAATGCCATAAAAAAACACTATCACCAGACCTTACAGAAAACCGCTGTGCGCGACACACCTCTTGATAGATTTAAACCTTTTTCTATTTATTATTATTATTATTTTGTTTTAATTCAAAAAGCTGTATTGTCATAGTTGTTTCCGGCATTAAACCATATCAGAACCAGCACAGTCCTTATTTAATGTAGCAGTCAGCTATAACCGCATTGAGTGCATGTTGATTCCTCCTCGAAGACGTTACTTCGAAGGTCTTTGGGAACCAAAGGTAAGCGTGAAGTCACTTAATAACGAACAATATTTTCTATTATTCTCGTATATTTTTTCTTCCTCAATCTTTCCTATATACTTGAAAGTGTCCGTCACCTTTCACCCTATCTATATACTGCTCAGATATAATTCAGAGATAATTTAATAGCATATGGCCCTTTATTCATTAACATCTCGAACACCATTTCATTACATTCATTACCATCTCTCGTGGTTTTGAAAATACTGATTTCGTTTAGCCCGATAAACGTTATCTTACTAAGTATACAACTTGGCTGTAAAATTAAAATCGACACTTGTATTCTGCCCATTCTAACCTATGGCGCCCAAACTTGGTCATTAACTGAAGTTCAAAAGTCACGACTCAAGGTTTGCCAACGAGCAATAGAGCGCAGCATTCTCGGTGTTCGTAGAACTGATCGCATCAGAAACACCGAGCTGCGCTCCAAAACGGGAATTGCTGATGTGGGTGTTAAAACTGCCAAGCTCAAATGGAACTGGGCTGGCCACGTCTGGCGGATGCATCCGGAACGGTGGGCCAAAAAAGCCACAGAGTGGGTTCCACGAGATGGCTGCCGGAGAAGAGGCAGACCCAAAAGGAGATGGCGGGACAACTTGGACGCATTTGACCCAGATTGGCGGGAGCTTGCACAGAATAGAGGAGAGTGGCGAAAAAGAGGGGAGGCCTTTGCCCAGCAGTGGGACACTTCATAGGCTATAATAAAAAAATAAAAATAAAAATAAAAAATATCGGATAATCGTGATACCATAATACATCAAATCACATAGCAAATGGGCCGTGAAATAAATTACATTAGTTACTATGGACCGGCCATCGATAATCTATTTGCATTATCACCGTTTCCAGTATAGGTAGAGAGAGTTTTGTAAATTTGTATTTGTAAAACGATGGACAAGGTCAAGCGACAAGGTCTTTCGCCTTTACTTGTATCAGTTGTATCTACTAAAGGGTACATATGTATATCGCGATGTTATGTAATTCGATTCATTTATATGTATTACATTATGTCATATGTTAATGGGATTTTGAGGGAATCGAATACTAAGAACCCATGTGATTCAATAGTCTTGACGTCAGTATGGTTGGTAAACAATTCACTTATATAGGTATAACTAACGGAGTACCTATTGTTATATCTGGTTAGTTATATATCATTAAATTATATTAAGGCCATTCATAGACCCAGCTCAGCCGTCACTGTCACTCGTGGGACGAGTGAAAGAGAAAGCGCTACGCACAGAACGCCCGATTTAGTTAGTATTTAACGCGTTTTAATTTCTATAAAAATACCGTCTAAAAAAATGGCATTTATAAAGCTGTCGATGTATGCATATAATATGGATATTTTTTGTGTTATAATTAGTTTTACACTGTTTGATATAATAAACTGGAGTAAAGTTGGAATAGCGGTCCGAGTTAGAGGTTACTTTGGAATTAAATTGTATCGAGCGAAGTTTCGTGAAACGTGTATCGAAAGCTGTCAATGTAAGGATGATATAATCAAATATAACATATGTTTTATTCATATTTTTAACTTTTACCATTTCTTAGAAAAGTATGATCTCAAATGAGCAATTTGACGATGCTGGGTCAGGGAAGGGCCTTAAACTATGACAGGCCTATTTCTTACATTACTATTGGTGAATCGTGGGAATCCAGTTAAGGTGGCTGGCGCAACACTGCTTTTAAATTCCTTACAAGCAGGGTTCTATCATATCGGTATGTCGGTATTGTCAGTTAACAGAACGACACGATGTCTACACAACGAACCTAATTAGGTTATGTCTGTACTGCCATCTGAATTCAGGCAAAAAACAACGACCATTAATTTCTTCCGACGACCCGACGTTCAACCGTCAACATATGAGTCACAATACAAGGAAACTGGGTTATCGAGCGTGCTCGAGTCTAGCAACTAGCAGCCAACCAAACAACCCGTGCGTTTTCGGAGCGCTACTCCTACAACAATTTGGAGAAGGATAATTTTGACAACAGAAAGAAAACTTGTATTTGCTTATGGACAACTAGCCGTCTCCTGCGGTATAACCCGCGTAGTTATGTCTCATTATTTTCCGTTCCCGTAGGAATTTCGGAAAACTCTCTTTCAGTGTTCTTTTCACTCCTCAAGCCTACATGTCAAATTTTAGCTTTCTATGACCTGTAGTTTCGGCTGTGCGTTGTCTGTCAGTCACTCAATCACTCAGTCAGTAGGTATTTAACATTTAAAAACAAAGAAAATAATTCATGTTAACTATATACAGGAATTATGATTGCAATACCAAGGGATCGATTGTCGTTTTGGACTTCCCGTACTCCATATTTTTGGGGAAGAAGATCCGAAATTATCCTCGTACGTACCTAAAGCAAAAAAAAACCAGTGTATTTCAATAATTAAAAAAATGGGTGATTGGTTTTATTGGTTTCGTTTCGTTTTAAAGCCAAAAGAAAGAAATAATAAACAAACAAGCAAGCATTTTTTTGGGTTAAATAAGTTTACTACTTATTTTCAATTTCATTGTAATTTAATTGACTTACGAGATCCTATAGGATAGGAAAGCTAACTGTACAAAATATGTAACTAAGATATTGATTTTTTTTTAACACGCGCCGTACTTAACACACAGAAACCCTACAAAAACCATCATCCGTCTTCCAAAAATAGTGAATGGCTACACAGCCTTGCGTCAAAACAATCGAGAAAAGGGACCAAGTGTTGCGCTCTCGTCTCGAGCCCCGCCTCGTGCAAGTGTCGTAACTTTGATGTTTTCAGGGTTTCGCATTTTGCTCCTTGTTATATATAGTCTGTTTGTTTTGCGTAATTCGACCGTAACAGTCCGGAACCTTTACTGAGATCAGCTGTTTGGAGTCTGACTCAGATGTAGGTATAGTATGCACTCGTATTACATAAATATACTCCTAACTCGTGTGTAATTACATACGTCTGTCTGTATTAGGTCACAGACACACTTTATTGTTTAGGTACAATATATGTATATCTTTCCAGGCAAGACAGGAAAAAGAGGTCGAAAGACGGACCGGTAATGCCTGGAAGAGCTATTGGTCCATGAAACACCTAATGAAAGGCGATTTGCTTATGTGTCTCAAGCGGAAACTCATGGACATGATTGCGATGAGATGACGCAAGTGACGCAACTCGCGAAAGTTGATAAGTACCTACTGCAATTGGGTTAAGACGGCGTCTGACGCACGCTTGCCATTGCTGCGTAGGCAGGGTTAAGGTTCCTTGGATAATTTGTCAAGATTCACATGCATTCAAATCAAATCAAATCTTATTACTTATTCAGCAAATAGGCCACATCTGGGCACTTTTAAATGAATTTAACAGCGCTTCCAAGACCTATTGCTTGAGAAGAAGCGCCGGAACAAACTCAGCAGGAGGCCTTTTTTTCAAAAAATCCACATGTAAATTCACATTACATTTGCATTATATGTATAAAATACATGTACAATATACAATACATTACATTTGCATTATATGTATAAAATATAGGTACATAATAACATTACATTTAAGGGATGTATAGTACCTAACTGAAACTTAAATCTAAGATCTTAGAGATGTAGGTACCTACTATTTATATTAGGTACAAAAATCAATTGAAATATTAATTAATGACAGTAGGTACTTATCTAAATATGTATAACTAAGAAGTCGGTTAAAAAGAATAATGATAATCACAAATGTTTAAATTGATCAAATTTCTCGTAGAGCCCTAACACAGAGCAGGCACACTGAACAAATTTAACATGAATGTAAGCCTCTCTCTCGCAGGGAGAGCCCTGCGTCTTCCTATCGTCTGTCTGTCCAACGGAGAGTCTCCCGCTTCAGGGTTGACGACGCGTTCGCATCTTATTATTCCTTTTCTCCAAGGGCCGTAGCGTAGACCACTAACCATCCTGTGGCGTGTCAGCTCGTTTTCCTACCAATGGCATAAAACTAAACAGGTGCAAGCAAGTGGGTCAATTACAGCAGACCCGCACTTGGCCGGTTTTTATTCATAAGACTTTGAATAGGTAACGGAATCCCAACTGAAGCCACAGGTAAGAGAGCTGAAATTTGCCACGTAGGTTCCTTGGGGGAGTGTAAGGGAGCGCTAAGAGAGAATTTCCCGAAATTCTCACAGGGACCGGAAAAAAAGGGAATTACATGTTAATGTGAGTAAGTAAAAGTAAGTAAGTACAAAAACACACAAACTTTATTGTACAAAAACACAGTAGTATAAAAACACAAAACAGAAAAGAGACAAATGTACGAAGGCGAGCTTATGTCTGTAGGGAATGTTCATGAGCATACAAAGTCGCGGACAAAAGCTAGTAAGTAATATAAAATGTTTGTGCAATATTAGGCAGTGCTTAATTACATTTGGCCCGCGGCGTGCGCTCCGCCATCCCTGCCATTGATCTTGACCCAGTTGGCGAAGGCTCTCCGCGGGAATGTCGCAGGAAATGTAGCCAACGCTGCGATTTATCAGGACCTTTGTTTTGTTAAGGAAATCCCCCGTCTACCTGTCGCGCTTGTTTATTGCTAAACGACTTTCCGGCTTTTTTCGGTCACTTTCTAAGTATGTGATTATTTACGAGATGTGTTGATGATGATGGTGTGTATTGCATAATACAATACCATCTATTATGCAATACACATGCTTACGTAGGTACACTTACGTATGTCATGGGACCATAGGGCAGGTGGTCTGAGTGGTCTCACCATGAGCGGCTTCGGAATATTGTCCCCACGCGGGCCCAGTGCGGATTGGGGACTTCACACACATCCTAGATTACTTCGCAGATACGTGCATGTTTCGTCACGACATTTTCCTTCACCGAAAAGCTCAGTGGTAAATTTTAATTGAATTCCGCACATTGGTAAACTTAGAGGTGGTAGCGGGATTCGAAACCCCGACCCTCTGCATACGAGGCGGAGGTCGAACCAGCTACCTACTTAATTATTTAAAATAACGGTAAGTGCACAACCATCCCGATGGTCAGTCAACTTCGCAGACGGCACTCACTTAATTACCTTGTATCCCTAATTAATTAATTAGCCTCATTTGGCTTACTTGTTGTTGTTGCCCAGTGGTAAACTCGAAGGAGAAAGTAATTGTTTTTTTTTCATTTATATGTAATTAGATGCTTTGGCACTAATTATAGATTTAGTTTTAGTTTTAGTTAGTAATTATGGATGTTTTTACTGGCTTTATTTTTAACGCAGGTACTCTTAAAGCTTTAACGGATTTTGCCGTTTTGACAATAAGAAAAATATGTATTTAAATTGAATAAACTAAGTACTTAAAGATGTTCAGATCAGATCCTTAAGACTTAGGATCTGATCTGAACACAAGCAATTGTAGTTTAACGGGGTTTAATTGTAGGTACTGTAGGTAGGCTAACAGTTCTTCCGTAGCCAAAATAAACAAACGCAAGTAAAAGTAGTCCATGGGGTCGAACAAACAGCCGCGCATCGTGCGCCCATCCGTTCGCAGCGCGAATCGTCCCCTGCTCACATCACATCACATCGCACGTGTGTTGTTTAGCGGCTGGAAAATACCATTTCGATTATAATTCCAACCAGCCAGCGGCGACACGGCTTTGACCCGTTCGGATTTGGGTCAAGAGGAATCGATTACGTCTCCACGTGTGCTGATCCACTGAATTATGTAACTTCTCGAGCTTCTGACTTTAAAACACAATCAAGGTTACATGCACAGCAGGTAACCAGGGACGATTCGCAAAGGTCAAGTTCGTTATTTCCTAACTGTGCTGCAGCCCTAAACTAGGTCGATTGTTCGTTTACTCCAGAGATACTTTCTTAGATAGGAACGGATTTTTTGCAATTACAACGCGCTATCGTGTTAAAACGAACGAACGTGTTCAGGGGCTATATTCGAAGTCTGAAATATAGCCCCTGGCTTTTACCTACGTCTCCTTTTTGCCCGACTGCGCCAGTATAGTGATTAGTAGGTATTTCTTTGGCATGCTCCGTAGCCTGACGGGCTTGATGGATTTTAACTTCTGAGGTGTCGTTGAATGCGTCTTGGTTGTGAGAGTTAAACTTAGGCCTTTGAAGGAACAGCTTGAAAAATAAAAACCGCCTACTGGAAGTTAAAACGATAAGCTTTCATTTTCTGCTTTAATTACTTATGATGGCATTATTATTGGTGCCCAAACTTTCTTGGTTCTTATAACAACGTAACAACGTTGTTATAAGAAACAAACACAAAGTTTTGTATCAGAGAACACTCTGATACAAAACTTTGTGTTTGTTTCTCTCCGAGTAGCTACCAGCCTGCGATCACGAAGGCAGGAGTGAAAGTTGATCGGAGCTCACAGCCGCCGGCGAGACCGCGTTGTGAAATACGACGATGAATCTACGGATACTACGGACCATACGTGGACGGCAAAAACATTTTAGATCCGTGTTCGAGCAACTTTATTCCCGGTTCGTTATAAAGAACTTCTTGGAAAGTTCTGGTAATCCAAGATAGATGACGGAAATGCACTAAAAACTTTCAAATACGTAGTACATTTTCGTCATCTTGGATGCACATTATCCCTAGAAATTAATGTAAGGACAAGAAACATTCGAGATTACGAATGTCTTCAGATATAAATTGTTACGTTACAGCGAGTTTTCCTCTTGAAATATAATTCGCGAAATCATGGAAATGGATCTAGTCGTCGGTATATTTATAGTTCAAAAAGCTGGTATAAATTGCTTAATAAATTGATATTTTTCCGCTTTAGATTACCGATTCTTCTCTAACGACTTCTCGGTACAAAAAACTTGAGATGACTCATGTAATGTTCAGTCACCCGAGCTTATAGCTTGCTGCTCCGGCCACCGCCGTGTGCGACCAGGGGCTACATTCGAAGTCTTTAAATAGGTATCTCCCTGTTCTCTATATAGGACCGCTCACGCGTCGCGTGAACTTTAAGCAGCTAGATTTAAAGTTCAACTTGACGCGTGAGCGGTTCTATAGAGAACAGGGAGATCCCTATTTAAGACTTCGAATATAGCCCCTGTTTCATCGTTCATTCTCTTCCTAGAAATCAGATCTCATGCTTAGCTCGAATTCGTCAACCTGTCTCGGAGACGTCAATTGATAAATTTTATCTTTATACCTATGCATATGTACATATATGGTTTGACATAGGATAGTCTTTACCTATGGTGCAGGGTCTGCGTCGCACACGGGCGCAGCGGTCCTACAGGGCGCCGAGCTCTGTAGCCCCACTTACTGGGGACTGGGGGGGGGGGCATTAGGGTAGGTAATGTTTGCACACGGGCGCCACATACCTCTGGTTTGACATAAGTAAGTATATTGGAATAGATTGGAAAATATTTGGGGAATAGTTTATTTAAAAAGAACAGAAGAAAAGAACAAGTTAAAAAAAAATAAAAATAAACTACAAATAGCATTTAAATTTACAGAAAAAATAATTACAGGAAAACATTTCATCTATCCCTAATTGTGATATCTGGAGCTAAGGTAAGTATACTATTTGTATCACTTATTCTATGCCTAGATAAAAGTACTGAAACTTTCAACGGTTTTATCGAGAAAACGAACGGTAACATCGAACGAAAGTAGCCAGCCGCGGTCCACGATCGCCCACGATTACAGTCATGATTGCGTGCGCCGATGTATCGCAAAAAAATCGCCTTCGACCGGTTTAGAGATAGGTACCGCTGCCGGTCCGAGCGAGGCCGTTCATCGAGCTACGTATAGGCAACTAGGCTCCAAGCAAGTGAATGACTGCACTTGGAGAACTTGCGGTTACAAGGATTCATTTTCATGAGGATCCTTCACTTAACGAAGGTCGTTTTAATACATTTTAATGTAGTGTAGGTATAGATGTGAAAGCCTTGGTGGCCTAGTGGTTTGACCTACCGCCTCTCATGCAGAGGGTTGGGGGTTCGATATCGGCTCGTGATGAGAGGAGGCCTGTGCCCAGCAGTGGGACGCAAATAGGCTGTAGTAGTAGGTATAGATAGCGGTAGGGAGGGCTGTGTGAAGATTCGTCATCAGCGTCATCGTTTCATCCATAAGACGTCCACTGCTGACTGGCTAGTCACAGGTTCTTTAGGCCTCCCCCAAGGCTCGCTGCTCAGACACGCCCTGTGCTGTTAGCTTCCACCGGATTCCCGCGACTTTCACGATATCGTCGCTCCATCTTCTTGGAGGCCTACTGACGGTATGTCCTCTCCCGGTGAAACCCCGTCCGGTCGGCGGGTGTGAACAGTATATTTTTTATTTTCTAAGCTCAAAATGTTTCACATACTTATGGGTAATGAAACATTTCATTACAAGTATGCGGTCATAACATGAACAATGAAGTTTTAGCATTGACCTAATAATAAGTAATAAAATAACATATGGACGAATAGTGCCTAACAGTATTTTGCGTTTTGAATTATTATTAAAAATATATGGAGCAAACTGACATTAGAAAATACGTTCCAATATGCTAATAACGCCTCTTTACTTATAACGAAGGCCAAACGGGTGCCCGAGCTGTTCGGGCACCCGTTTTGACGCCGCCATTTTTCTCCGGCTAATCACACACACAATCACAATCGTGAATCCTTATAATAGATCAATGAGTTTTAGCCATAAAGCTAATTCATTTTGGGCAGAATATATTATGTATAGGTACACGGTATCACAATGTTGTATAAGTATGGCGATGATGAGTTAGCAGGCTAATTCGCACGTTGGCGCGATTTATCGATGCGCCCGCGGCGATCGCTCGTCGGGCCTGCAATTAGGTACGTACTTACCTACTACGGAACGGACGCATAATTTCACAACAGGTATTCACGGAGAAAATCTATTTCTTACTATGTTCTGCCCGCGATTTCGCCTGCGTGGAATTCGGCTATCGTTATCGCGTTCCCGTGGGAACTATGCGTTTTCCGGGATAAAAAGTAGCTATGTCCTTTCCCGGGATAAAAAGTAGCTATGTCCTTTCCCGCGCCAAATTTCATCTCGATCGGTCCAGCGATTGAAGCGTGAAGAGGTAAACAGACAGACAGACAGAGTTAAGTACTTTCGCATTTATAATATTAATATGGATTACGTAGCTAAACGTTCGGTCTTTGTCAAAAACGCAGACAAATGGCTATAGGATAAAGCGAGTACTTCATTGACCTATATAATAAGTAATAACATAGTGCCTAACAGAATATGCCAAAATATATGGAGCAAACTGCCATTAGAAAATACGTTCCAATATGCTAATAACGCCTCTTTTTATAACGAAGGCCAATCAGCTCGGGCACCCATTTTGATGGAGCCATTTTTCTCCGGCTGATTGTGAATCCTTACTTATTAGATATAAGACGGAGTACTTAGATCATGCAAAAAATGCTAAAACACTAAACATCTATAGTTTTTATTGGGCACTAGCTGACCCCGCGGACTTCGTACCGCCTTAAACCTCACGGAGCCCGAGACCTTTCCAACGAATGCAAAAGCGTGGAAATCGGTTCGTGCGTTCTGGAGTTATAGCGTCAGGGAGGAAAACCCGACTTATTTTTATATAGTAGATTAAACCAATCTCACTTATAAGTAGTCAATAAAGTCAATTAAATCTGATCAAAAACGTTGGCCGACTTGCGTCACCGGCTGTCACACGATAAGTGATCAGTGAATGAATAAAGCGCATAATTACCGGCCAGTTGTTAGGTCCCGCGTTGCACAACGAGAGGTCGCCATCGGCCCCATTCCACAACGCAAGTGTCAGGATCAAGGCCGCTCGATAGTGCTGCGTTACAGTTTGTTTTGAATCCATTACCGAATTAACTCCAACAAAATATGGAAATAACACATAATACCTACCTACTTGGTCAATCAAAACCGCTTCATTTCAAATTAGCCATAAGGCCAGGGACTGCATTCGAAGTGTTACATAGGGAAAGGGAAATTCCCTATCCCTGCGCTGACGCGCTCAAATTAAACTTTGAATCTAGCTGCTTAAAACTTTGTGTGACGTCGTTGAAACCGAACTTTTTAATAGAGCCCCCAAGGCTTGTAATCGGGAAAGGAAAAGGCAATTCAAATCGATTCGACCTGTGTCATTTGCTCTCGTAGACTTGCAGTGCAGAGAGTTTTTATAGTAGTCAATCGGGCATACCTAAGGCACAGAATATTTAATAGTACATACAGAATGGCCACGGAATCACTCGCGGTCAACTCGCCCTTACCGACATTTGTTTCACCCGGAGATGGAGAGTGAATCGTTCACTCGCGTACTGGTACACACACATTTACAAGTGTCCAGACGTCCTCGGTGAAGGAAAACATCGTGAGGAAACCTGCACGCATCTGCGAAGTAATTCAAAGATGTGTGTGAAGTCCCCAATCCGCACTGGGCCCGCGTGGGGACTATAGCCCAAACCCTCTCGTGATGAGAGGAGGCCTGTGCCCAGTAGTGGGACGCAAATAGGCTGTAGTAGACGTCCTCGCGCGCAAACATTAACACTTCATTCGAATTGTGTTCGAAATTGAGCTTTTATAGGCCGTGTCCGCCCCGTGTGCCTAAGGCCTCGCTTCGAACCAGCAGTGGCGCGTCGCACGAAGTTGGACGTAAAATACCTATTACCTACGCAGTTTAATTAACACTAGGTACCTATCAATGTGAATGTGATATCGACACAGTTAAATTTTATCGCACCGCCCAAATTCCCGCGCATAGCGTCGACGTAGTCCCTGACCCTGACATTGCATACCATGGTGAAATTGGTTGAGTTGCTTCCTAAATAAAACATTTCATTGAATAAATCAAAAGTTTATTTCAGTGTAAAGAGTGGAATGACAACCAATCAAGCGCCACTGCCAGCTTTTGCAGTGAACTTTAAAAACGTTTCCTGGAGGGAGTTTTTTTTATGAGACTGAAGGAAAAGTTGGAAATGTCAACCGTATCATTAGATAGTCACGTTTGTCCACCTTCTTCAAATGTCATAAAATCAAACCCTCGTAGTCTTCGAAATCATTTTCAGGTCACTTTGCACCGCTACCCGATAATACCGTAATACAAGCAATTTCCAGCCGAAATAGATGCAACGATTTATATCGAGATAATTAATCATATAAAACTTTTAATTAAACCCAAAAATATATCACCGGTCTCTATTGTTAAATATTGTAAATGTTACATTTACTCACAATTGTGTATGCAGTTCTAGAGCTTTAAAGTTGAGCCACTAAAAAAATACGTACTTTTTATCTAATAACAAATACGCTTGTTTTTAAGTAGCGAGCAATATATAAAACGTTGGAAATCAGTTACTACAAACAAACGATACACACGTGCGTACCTACCTTAAAATAAAATATCATTGACATTATTGGTATGGTTAAGTATTACTTTAGATCGCTTACAGCTAGATTTTATAGCGATTACAAATAAAGAAAATATTTAATTACATTACGGAGATTACATGCGATGACATCGTTTCTTTTCTAAAAACAACGGACGCGATCTAAAGGGGACTTGCTTCGTGACTAGAACTGAATTCGGTAATGGTGCGTGCGTTTGTTGTCCTTGGCGGACTCTGTGGAGCGTCGCCTTGCAGCCGCGTAGACTGCGAGCTTGGACGGAGAGGGCAGGCTGGAGTCTCGCGGCCGCACCAGCGACTCCCGAGACTCCGCCGCCGGCAGCGACGCCGACGTCGGCACCGAAGGCAGCTTGCGGACCGTGTCGTAGGGCAGCGGCGAACTGCGCGATGCCGTCGATGCGATCGAGCCGGAACCGTCTGAATCCTGGAACGTGATTGTCTAATTTACTAGCATGACCAGGCGAATTTTCTGCGCGAGATAACGGAATAGTAATAACGCTAACGTGAAGGTGAATTTTGATTTCCCATACCATTATTCGACATAATGATCCCACAGTTAGGTAATAAGTACTCGTCGTTTGCTTTGGTCATCTGCGCTACTCGAAGCTATCTATAAGTAGGTACCTACTTACCTACAGCTTATGAAAAGTTCGTAATTTTCTGTATCAGTCGAAGAACGATCGAAACGACTGGTAATTTCTGTTATTGTTTTGTTCTGTGGCGAAATAGGTACAGCCCGACACAACTTAGAAGGCGCGCGGTGAAGCACTTAAGCCGTTGACGCAGAGTCTATTTTTGCTTACTCCACGCGCCTTCTAAGTTGTGTAAACCTGTAAATGGCCTGATGGTAAATAGGTACAATAATCAATTTGTTATCCTCTTGTATGTACACACGTAATGAAATCGGGTCACTTTATGTATGGAAACATAAAGATAAATACTATAACAAATTCTATTTTACCCAAAGGTTAACTGGTAGAGAATGCCGTATGGCATTAAGTTCTCCTTTTGTATTCGTTTTTTTTACTAATGCGCAATAAAGTTTCAATAAATAAATAAATATAAATGCATAAATTAATCTTGCTACTTACTATCCATATCCAGAAGTTGACCTTCTACTAAGTACATGTAGGTATACCTACACTTATATATGGGCAATAAATGTCCCGAATAATTTGCCATAAGGAAGTGCAGT
>OZ020280.1:3582737-3613159 GCA_963971205.1 Aethes cnicana | reverse complement strand
TGTTGGCGGTCGTCAGTTTGCTTTAAGGCAAAGTAAAATTCAATTGGCATACTTATTTCTCACAGAGTTGGATGGTCAATGGGACCAAAAAGGTATAGTTTAGTTGTCTTATTTGTCAATATCCTAACCTCATTGATGAAATTTGCTTGCTTAGCTTTTTGGGATAAAATTTCTTGAATCAACATATGGTACACATCTTGAGTTGAGATTCATTCGGATCCCTTTATTTGCGTTTAAATAGCCAGAATTACACGCGTTTTGAGGTTTAAATAAATTCCTTTACCAAAGACAACAAAGGACGAACAGACCTTACGTCCACTTATTGGAGTGCTTATGGCAGTGGCTCAGATTCGTCAGTCAATAATCACCTGCGCGAAGTGCATGTGCTGAGCCGGGGCGAACTGCAGCGGGCGCGCCGCCGGCCCCGCCGCGCCCGCGAACTGCCCGCGCGCCGGCAGACCCTGCTGCTGGGAAACAAGCGGAAGCTAATAGATCCAACCTCCTTTCAAACTCAAATATGGCCGCCGAACTGTCATTCTTAAGGCTTCAAATAAACCTCGGATATTTTTTCGATTACCTAAAACGTTTTAACTTCAATTCCCCTTATTTTGTATGAATAAAACCGGATGGACTGTCTCGGTGCACACGCTCATTGGTTTTAACGTGAAACGTCTGAGTATATGATAAATAGAAATGAGTGAAAATGTCGGTTCCTCTCGCCCTCCGGTTCCGCTTGCCGACTGTACCGGCAGTGTGCTCTAGGTACCTGTAGCCTGGCGCCGGGGAACATCTGCGGGAACAGCCGCGGCGCGGGCCCGGCGGCGCGCCACTCGCCCTCCGGCTTCGCTTCCTCGCCCTCGAGTGTCACCTCCGCCTTGATGCTGGCGCCGACTGTACCGGCAGTGTGCTCTAGGTACCTGTAGCCTGGCGCCGGGGAACATCTGCGGGAACAGCCGCGGCGCGGGCCCGGCGGCGCGCCACTCGCCCTCCGGCTTCGCTTCCTCGCCCTCGAGTGTCACCTCCGCCTTGATGCTGGCGCCGACTGTACCGGCAGTGTGCTCTAGGTACCTGTAGCCTGGCGCCGGGGAACATCTGCGGGAACAGCCGCGGCGCGGGCCCGGCGGCGCGCCACTCGCCCTCCGGCTTCGCTTCCTCGCCCTCGAGTGTCACCTCCGCCTTGATGCTGGCGCCGACTGTACCGGCAGTGTGCTCTAGGTACCTGTAGCCTGGCGCCGGGGAACATCTGCGGGAACAGCCGCGGCGCGGGCCCGGCGGCGCGCCACTCGCCCTCCGGCTTCGCTTCCTCGCCCTCGAGTGTCACCTCCGCCTTGACGCTGGCGCCGACTGTACCGGCAGTGTGCTCTAGGTACCTGTAGCCTGGCGCCGGGGAACATCTGCGGGAACAGCCGCGGCGCGGGCCCGGCGGCGCGCCACTCGCCCTCCGGCTTCGCTTCCTCGCCCTCGAGTGTCACCTCCGCCTTGACGCTGGCGCCGACTGTATCGGCAGTGTGCTCTAGGTACCTGTAGCCTGGCGCCGGGGAACATCTGCGGGAACAGCCGCGGCGCGGGCCCGGCGGCGCGCCACTCGCCCTCCGGCTTCGCTTCCTCGCCCTCGAGTGTCACCTCCGCCTTGACGCTGGCGCCGACTGTATCGGCAGTGTGCTCTAGGTACCTGTAGCCTGGCGCCGGGGAACATCTGCGGGAACAGCCGCGGCGCGGGCCCGGCGGCGCGCCACTCGCCCTCCGGCTTCGCTTCCTCGCCCTCGAGTGTCACCTCCGCCTTGATGCTGGCGCCGACTGTACCGGCAGTGTGCTCTAGGTACCTGTAGCCTGGCGCCGGGGAACATCTGCGGGAACAGCCGCGGCGCGGGCCCGGCGGCGCGCCACTCGCCCTCCGGCTTCGCTTCCTCGCCCTCGAGTGTCACCTCCGCCTTGATGCTGGCGCCGACTGTATCGGCAGTGTGCTCTAGGTACCTGTAGCCTGGCGCCGGGGAACATCTGCGGGAACAGCCGCGGCGCGGGCCCGGCGGCGCGCCACTCGCCCTCCGGCTTCGCTTCCTCGCCCTCGAGTGTCACCTCCGCCTTGATGCTGGCGCCGACTGTACCGGCAGTGTGCTCTAGGTACCTGTAGCCTGGCGCCGGGGAACATCTGCGGGAACAGCCGCGGCGCGGGCCCGGCGGCGCGCCACTCGCCCTCCGGCTTCGCTTCCTCGCCCTCGAGTGTCACCTCCGCCTTGATGCTGGCGCCGACTGTACCGGCAGTGTGCTCTAGGTACCTGTAGCCTGGCGCCGGGGAACATCTGCGGGAACAGCCGCGGCGCGGGCCCGGCGGCGCGCCACTCGCCCTCCGGCTTCGCTTCCTCGCCCTCGAGTGTCACCTCCGCCTTGATGCTGGCGCCGACTGTACCGGCAGTGTGCTCTAGGTACCTGTAGCCTGGCGCCGGGGAACATCTGCGGGAACAGCCGCGGCGCGGGCCCGGCGGCGCGCCACTCGCCCTCCGGCTTCGCTTCCTCGCCCTCGAGTGTCACCTCCGCCTTGATGCTGGCGCCGACTGTACCGGCAGTGTGCTCTAGGTACCTGTAGCCTGGCGCCGGGGAACATCTGCGGGAACAGCCGCGGCGCGGGCCCGGCGGCGCGCCACTCGCCCTCCGGCTTCGCTTCCTCGCCCTCGAGTGTCACCTCCGCCTTGACGCTGGCGCCGACTGTACCGGCAGTGTGCTCTAGGTACCTGTAGCCTGGCGCCGGGGAACATCTGCGGGAACAGCCGCGGCGCGGGCCCGGCGGCGCGCCACTCGCCCTCCGGCTTCGCTTCCTCGCCCTCGAGTGTCACCTCCGCCTTGATGCTGGCGCCGACTGTACCGGCAGTGTGCTCTAGGTACCTGTAGCCTGGCGCCGGGGAACATCTGCGGGAACAGCCGCGGCGCGGGCCCGGCGGCGCGCCACTCGCCCTCCGGCTTCGCTTCCTCGCCCTCGAGTTTCACCTCCGCCTTGATGCTGGCGCCGACTGTACCGGCAGTGTGCTCTAGGTACCTGTAGCCTGGCGCCGGGGAACATCTGCGGGAACAGCCGCGGCGCGGGCCCGGCGGCGCGCCACTCGCCCTCCGGCTTCGCTTCCTCGCCCTCGAGTGTCACCTCCGCCTTGACGCTGGCGCCGACTGTACCGGCAGTGTGCTCTAGGTACCTGTAGCCTGGCGCCGGGGAACATCTGCGGGAACAGCCGCGGCGCGGGCCCGGCGGCGCGCCACTCGCCCTCCGGCTTCGCTTCCTCGCCCTCGAGTGTCACCTCCGCCTTGATGCTGGCGCCGACTGTACCGGCAGTGTGCTCTAGGTACCTGTAGCCTGGCGCCGGGGAACATCTGCGGGAACAGCCGCGGCGCGGGCCCGGCGGCGCGCCACTCGCCCTCCGGCTTCGCTTCCTCGCCCTCGAGTGTCACCTCCGCCTTGATGCTGGCGCCGACTGTACCGGCAGTGTGCTCTAGGTACCTGTAGCCTGGCGCCGGGGAACATCTGCGGGAACAGCCGCGGCGCGGGCCCGGCGGCGCGCCACTCGCCCTCCGGCTTCGCTTCCTCGCCCTCGAGTGTCACCTCCGCCTTGATGCTGGCGCCGACTGTATCGGCAGTGTGCTCTAGGTACCTGTAGCCTGGCGCCGGGGAACATCTGCGGGAACAGCCGCGGCGCGGGCCCGGCGGCGCGCCACTCGCCCTCCGGCTTCGCTTCCTCGCCCTCGAGTGTCACCTCCGCCTTGATGCTGGCGCCGACTGTACCGGCAGTGTGCTCTAGGTACCTGTAGCCTGGCGCCGGGGAACATCTGCGGGAACAGCCGCGGCGCGGGCCCGGCGGCGCGCCACTCGCCCTCCGGCTTCGCTTCCTCGCCCTCGAGTGTCACCTCCGCCTTGATGCTGGCGCCGACTGTACCGGCAGTGTGCTCTAGGTACCTGTAGCCTGGCGCCGGGGAACATCTGCGGGAACAGCCGCGGCGCGGGCCCGGCGGCGCGCCACTCGCCCTCCGGCTTCGCTTCCTCGCCCTCGAGTGTCACCTCCGCCTTGATGCTGGCGCCGACTGTACCGGCAGTGTGCTCTAGGTACCTGTAGCCTGGCGCCGGGGAACATCTGCGGGAACAGCCGCGGCGCGGGCCCGGCGGCGCGCCACTCGCCCTCCGGCTTCGCTTCCTCGCCCTCGAGTGTCACCTCCGCCTTGATGCTGGCGCCGACTGTACCGGCAGTGTGCTCTAGGTACCTGTAGCCTGGCGCCGGGGAACATCTGCGGGAACAGCCGCGGCGCGGGCCCGGCGGCGCGCCACTCGCCCTCCGGCTTCGCTTCCTCGCCCTCGAGTGTCACCTCCGCCTTGATGCTGGCGCCGACTGTACCGGCAGTGTGCTCTAGGTACCTGTAGCCTGGCGCCGGGGAACATCTGCGGGAACAGCCGCGGCGCGGGCCCGGCGGCGCGCCACTCGCCCTCCGGCTTCGCTTCCTCGCCCTCGAGTGTCACCTCCGCCTTGATGCTGGCGCCGACTGTACCGGCAGTGTGCTCTAGGTACCTGTAGCCTGGCGCCGGGGAACATCTGCGGGAACAGCCGCGGCGCGGGCCCGGCGGCGCGCCACTCGCCCTCCGGCTTCGCTTCCTCGCCCTCGAGTGTCACCTCCGCCTTGATGCTGGCGCCGACTGTACCGGCAGTGTGCTCTAGGTACCTGTAGCCTGGCGCCGGGGAACATCTGCGGGAACAGCCGCGGCGCGGGCCCGGCGGCGCGCCACTCGCCCTCCGGCTTCGCTTCCTCGCCCTCGAGTGTCACCTCCGCCTTGATGCTGGCGCCGACTGTATCGGCAGTGTGCTCTAGGTACCTGTAGCCTGGCGCCGGGGAACATCTGCGGGAACAGCCGCGGCGCGGGCCCGGCGGCGCGCCACTCGCCCTCCGGCTTCGCTTCCTCGCCCTCGAGTGTCACCTCCGCCTTGATGCTGGCGCCGACTGTACCGGCAGTGTGCTCTAGGTACCTGTAGCCTGGCGCCGGGGAACATCTGCGGGAACAGCCGCGGCGCGGGCCCGGCGGCGCGCCACTCGCCCTCCGGCTTCGCTTCCTCGCCCTCGAGTGTCACCTCCGCCTTGACGCTGGCGCCGACTGTACCGGCAGTGTGCTCTAGGTACCTGTAGCCTGGCGCCGGGGAACATCTGCGGGAACAGCCGCGGCGCGGGCCCGGCGGCGCGCCACTCGCCCTCCGGCTTCGCTTCCTCGCCCTCGAGTGTCACCTCCGCCTTGATGCTGGCGCCGACTGTACCGGCAGTGTGCTCTAGGTACCTGTAGCCTGGCGCCGGGGAACATCTGCGGGAACAGCCGCGGCGCGGGCCCGGCGGCGCGCCACTCGCCCTCCGGCTTCGCTTCCTCGCCCTCGAGTGTCACCTCCGCCTTGATGCTGGCGCCGACTGTACCGGCAGTGTGCTCTAGGTACCTGTAGCCTGGCGCCGGGGAACATCTGCGGGAACAGCCGCGGCGCGGGCCCGGCGGCGCGCCACTCGCCCTCCGGCTTCGCTTCCTCGCCCTCGAGTGTCACCTCCGCCTTGATGCTGGCGCCGACTGTACCGGCAGTGTGCTCTAGGTACCTGTAGCCTGGCGCCGGGGAACATCTGCGGGAACAGCCGCGGCGCGGGCCCGGCGGCGCGCCACTCGCCCTCCGGCTTCGCTTCCTCGCCCTCGAGTGTCACCTCCGCCTTGATGCTGGCGCCGACTGTACCGGCAGTGTGCTCTAGGTACCTGTAGCCTGGCGCCGGGGAACATCTGCGGGAACAGCCGCGGCGCGGGCCCGGCGGCGCGCCACTCGCCCTCCGGCTTCGCTTCCTCGCCCTCGAGTGTCACCTCCGCCTTGATGCTGGCGCCGACTGTACCGGCAGTGTGCTCTAGGTACCTGTAGCCTGGCGCCGGGGAACATCTGCGGGAACAGCCGCGGCGCGGGCCCGGCGGCGCGCCACTCGCCCTCCGGCTTCGCTTCCTCGCCCTCGAGTGTCACCTCCGCCTTGATGCTGGCGCCGACTGTACCGGCAGTGTGCTCTAGGTACCTGTAGCCTGGCGCCGGGGAACATCTGCGGGAACAGCCGCGGCGCGGGCCCGGCGGCGCGCCACTCGCCCTCCGGCTTCGCTTCCTCGCCCTCGAGTGTCACCTCCGCCTTGATGCTGGCGCCGACTGTACCGGCAGTGTGCTCTAGGTACCTGTAGCCTGGCGCCGGGGAACATCTGCGGGAACAGCCGCGGCGCGGGCCCGGCGGCGCGCCACTCGCCCTCCGGCTTCGCTTCCTCGCCCTCGAGTTTCACCTCCGCCTTGATGCTGGCGCCGACTGTACCGGCAGTGTGCTCTAGGTACCTGTAGCCTGGCGCCGGGGAACATCTGCGGGAACAGCCGCGGCGCGGGCCCGGCGGCGCGCCACTCGCCCTCCGGCTTCGCTTCCTCGCCCTCGAGTGTCACCTCCGCCTTGATGCTGGCGCCGACTGTACCGGCAGTGTGCTCTAGGTACCTGTAGCCTGGCGCCGGGGAACATCTGCGGGAACAGCCGCGGCGCGGGCCCGGCGGCGCGCCACTCGCCCTCCGGCTTCGCTTCCTCGCCCTCGAGTGTCACCTCCGCCTTGACGCTGGCGCCGACTGTACCGGCAGTGTGCTCTAGGTACCTGTAGCCTGGCGCCGGGGAACATCTGCGGGAACAGCCGCGGCGCGGGCCCGGCGGCGCGCCACTCGCCCTCCGGCTTCGCTTCCTCGCCCTCGAGTTTCACCTCCGCCTTGATCGCTTGCATCGCAGACTGTATCAGAAATTGTTGCTTGAAGTATGAAATAAAATGACAGTGCTACCCAGCACAGCACATTGCGATTGACCACTAGTGCAGATACATTTTTTTAAATCAAAATATACAGTGTGTTTTTTTGAACTGGAACAGTATGAGGAAACCCTAATCTAGTAGAGAGAAAATGTCTTAGAGAATATTATAACGTCTTTCGAGAAAATTCATCTTAGCTTAGTAAAATGTTTGGCTTCATAAAAAAAAATGGGATTCTGACTTTTTATACACTATTCGACTCTTTTTTGAGTGAGGATTGTTTAATTGTATGGAAACAAAAAAAAATACGTTGTTATTGAATTTAAATGACAAACCAAATTTTTTTTTTATCAAATTCTGCTGTACAAAAAAAAAAGTACATCATTTATCTGATTCGATCTACTACTACTACAACAGCCTATTTACGGCCCACTGCTGGGCACAGGCCTCCTCTTATCACGAGAGGGTTGGGCTATAGTCCCCACGCGGGCCCAGTGCGGATTGGGGACTTCACACACAACCTTGAATTACTTCGCAGATGCGTGCAGGTTTCCTCACGATGTTTTCCTTCACCGAAAAGCACAGTGGTTAATTCAAATTGAATTTCGCACATAAATAATTTCAGAGGTGCGAGCCGGATTTGAACCCGCGACCCTCTGCATGAGAGGCGGTAGGTCAAACCACTAGGCCACCACGGCTTCGTATTGCTGATTCGATCTGCATAATAAAAAACCCGTTCTTTTCATGCTGGCTGCCTTATAAAAAAGAGGTGAAATACAAATAGCAAGATACCTGCAGCGCCATCTGTTGAGCGATGGCCAGCGGCCGTTTTTCCTCGGGCTTGCCCTGTCCCTCGATATTTTTGACGGCCTTCTGCAGTTCGCTGTCCATTTTATTGTCTGCCTTCTGGTCTGACTCCTCGCTGTGGACAAAGCAACAATCAGAGGATATATTAGGTACTAAGCTCCAGTTGCACCAAACCGCTAGGGTTAGCCTCTTAACCCACGTTAAATTCATACAAATAAATCTGAGTTAAGCGCTTAACCGGAAGTTAACAGCTTGGTGCAAGTGGGCCTAATTGTACTAACGGTCTTTATATGAGAGACCAGTAATAGAACAGTTGCATCTCTGTGATTACACAGACTGCTTAGAACCTAATAAGAAAATGTAACCAGAAAATGTTTTCCGTTTTTAAATCAACCCAACAAGCCTACAGTACATTTACTTCCCACTGCTGGGCAAAAGCCTCTTATCACGAGGTGGAGATTTTTTTAATGGCTTTGTAGATAGATAAGTTTTCCCATGGCATCCTCCAGTCCAGTATGTTGTCTGTCGGTCGCTCTGTCCGCTCGCCCCGCACTCACCCGGGCTCCCTCTTAGCGTGTCGCTCGGGCATGTCGTCCAGCTCGAGCCCGTCCAGGATGTGCCCGGCGTCGTTGAGCGCGGCCAGCTCGGGGTCGGCGTACTCCAGGATGTTGAACTGTTCTCCGATCTCGGCGGTCAGCGACTCGAGCAGTTCCTCGTCGTCCTCACCGCCCAGACCGGTCAGGATGTCGCCCACCTGGGAATTAAAATCGAATTATCACTGCGGCTGCGGTATACTTAGGTTGATTCAAGCACAGTTGACGGACTCGTGGTCGTTAAATATGGCCGCCGAGCTGTCATTCCATACAGAAACGTCATTTTATCCCATAGTAAAATATTTGACGTTAACGTTAACTTTAAAGAACGGTTTGAATCAATCCACCCTTAATCTGTAGACAAGAAGTCTACGTACCTCGAAAGAGAACGAAATTGTTAGCCAATGAGATAAAATTCAAAACTGACAATAACTTGACGAGTACATAATTATCCAAATTAGATTTTAGCCACACATTTAAAAGTGAAAGTTGTCCATACTTTGACAGATTCAGTTATTAATTTAAAAAATCTGTAAAACAGTCAAGGCGATGCGGTTAAGCTATCGATAGAAATTTAACTGACACAAAAATGACTCTTCAATTAAATTCTTGTCAAACTTGAGACAACGATTACAAGCTAAACTATGACTAAGTATTCGACTGGCGCCAGACTGATGGAAATGCCGTGTGATTGATTATGTCCTACGATCTTGTAATAAGGTAACTTTTTAATTGATCAGGCCAGGCCATCAGTCCATCAATCAAAGGGTTTCACGATCAATCTAGAATCAACCTTACCAGATAGACTGTACAGATGAAATAAATAAATACTGAGCGTGTAACCTGTCCTCTATTTGAATGGTCGTACCTCGCCAATATTTCCAGCATCCTGCTCCAATTTATCCATGTCACCCATATCCATCTCATCATGCCCATGTTCACCGGGCTCCTGTTTTGTGTCGCCTTGACCTGCAAGAATAATTTAAACTTTATACAATACAATACAATACAAATACTCTTTATTGAACACCACACAATAGAGAAAAAAAGGACAAAACAAGAAAGATCAGGAAAACATGTTGTTAGGTATACAGCAGGCGGTCTTATCGCTAATAGAGCGACTTATAGTTCTTTATAGATGAAGAAATTTTCTAAAATAGTTAATTTCAAAGTGTCGTAAGCTTACGTATAAATATTGCGCTAAGAAACAAATGAATGTTGGGCGCAATATTTCTTTAGCATAAGCTAACAGTTACTCTACTCCATTTTTAAAACAAAGTGCAAATGTCTTGAACCACTTTGTAGAACGACTTGGAGGTATTATTAGTATTGGTAAAATTGTATTAAAAACTCGTACCAGTGGCTTGGTTCATGCCATGCTGTTTTTGATCTACCAATTGATGACCTTGGTTCCCAACGTTTTGTTGAATCGCAGTTCCGTCTGGAGCGACCATGCGTTGTTGCATCAACACTGAAATAAGTTTACATGTTCAGAAAATTTAGTTATGTCTGTAACTGACGATTGATTGACGAAGTCAAGCGCAGTAAGCTAGTGGCCAAAATGAGGGAAATCGTGTATGAATTTTCCGCTGGAGGCGCTTGTTTCGCGTGATCCATCGTGGACGACAGACGAACCTCTGGCGCCACTGGCATGTGAGGTTTGGCTATCGATTTCAAAGTTTGTCATTACATGCAAGTGTCTATTTAAGTGACATTTGAAGTTTCGTAGAGTTAGACCTCAATTTTTTCAATTTAGCCGATTTAGCTCATAATCCAAATCCATACTAATATTATAAACGCGAAAATAACTCTGTCTGTCTGTGGTGCCAACCGCTGGACCGATCGAGAAGAAATTTGGCATGGAGATAGTTGGGGTCCCGGGAAAGGACATAGGCTACTTCTTATCCCGGAAAAAGGCATAGTTATATTCCCGCGGGAACGCGGTAGCCGAATTCCATGCGGGCGAAGTCGCGGGCAGAAGCTAGTATTGTTTGTAAATGTGCTAAATTGGCCAAACTGCACCTCACGCGACACAAGCGCCCCTAGCGGTGACATCATACGTGATGGCCCTCATTGCCGTGGTGAGTGTACTAACGCGGATGATCCGGTCGCTGGCCGGGCGGCAGCGGCGCGCGCGGCCGGGCGCCCACCGGCAACGGCAGACGGAACTGCTGACCATCCGGCCCGGTTGCCGTACCCTCCTCGCCGCTCGCTTCTGTACAATACAACGACAGTTAATACGGGCACTTGGGGTTTGTCAACTGGTGTTAGGTATGTGGTAGGTAGTTAAGAGCTGTTTTACAATTTCTTCAATGAAGGAGTTACGAGTAGTAAAGCAGGTGAGCATTGTGCCTGTCGGCTGGTGCTGCGGCATGGCTGCTTCAGTCAATACTCACGGCCAGGCCACGTCTTCTAAGGATGCCGCTGTATTAGATCCCTCAGCTATTTGTTGATGTCCTCGTTGTTGGCGTAGTGTAGCGGGAACCGTTGCGCGGGGAAGGCAAGCTCAGAAGAGCCTCGTCCTTGCCGACCGCTGCTGCGACATGGTTTCTGCAGTCAATACTCACGGCCAGGCCACATCTTCTCCGGATGCCGCTGTAGCAGATCCCTCAGCTGTCTGTTGATGTCCTCGTTGTTGGCGTAGTGTAGCGGGAACCGTTGCGCGGGGAAGGCGCTCCGCGGCGCCTCGGGCGCGGGCGCGGCCGGCGCGCCCTCTGACTCCGGCGTCCTCAGCCGCTGCATCGCTGCTTTAGAAAATTACATCGACTATGATTAACAACGAAATAGGCTAGGGAAACATAGTCCAAGTCGTCGTCTTATTGTTATTTAGTGGGAAATAATAAGGTCAGAGACTATACAACGTTTGCATTTTCAAATTATTTCGACAAGTAAATCGAATGAGAGGTAAGGTTCACTTCGGACTTTTTCTAATGCTTTTATATCTCACTACCGAAAGATACTTTCTAAAATGCTTTCCATCGCAATTTTGTTAGACAAACCACTGCACATTCAATTTTACTCCATAAAAAGAACATGACGCAAACACGCATACAACGGTCTACAACTAAATTATTAGTTAACAATCGGTCTACAAATTCAGGTTTCCTTACGATTCCTCTTAGCAATTAGTACAAAACAAAACAGTTGATGCCATTAATAACACTTAACACTTCCAATGCCGTTCCGGCATTTAGTACGCACGCGGCCCCCTGCTACCTTGTATCCGCTGGTCGTGTATGATCTGCTGCTGCTGCTGCGTTTGCTGCTGCCTCAATTGCTGCAGCTGCTTCCACTGCCTCTCCTGCTCGGCTTCCCTCGCGCTCCGCTGCTGCCCGCACGCTCTCTCCTGCTCCTAAACCCCACAGAACAACATTCCACCTCTCGATACTCACTAGTTGCGCTCTTGGCGTCAGGCGCCTTCGCTGTCTGAACGTAATGCGCCGCTTTCGGCGTCCCCTCAAAACCGACCCTACTCCCTTCGAGCTGAAATTTGGAATGTACATTAGTCTCTTTTTCTCTCAAGCGATCAGCGGCTAGTAATACTCATGCATTCCAAATTTCTACGCGACAGAGTTATTGTATGCTACTGGACAGCCGTATCGACGCTCTGAATGAACTTTAGTTTGCATTCAGACAGCAAAGTCGTTGTTATTGGCGTACGAATTTGCTGGTCAGATGTCAAAGCAACAACATGTACAGATCTAGCCACAAAAAGCTAAGCATATTAATTTAAAGCATTTCTTTATAATTCATTTACCTAGTAATTTTTTTTCTGAATTTGTTTTAGTAGTCATCAAGTTTTTTTTTACAGATAACTTTTTATCTTTTTTTTGCTAGATCTGAACATGTAAAACGCACAAGCGGTATAAAATAGACTACATGGAAGTCAAAAATAACAGTATGTAAATAACGACCACAATCCACTCTCAACTCTCATCCATGCACAAAACAGAAGAGCTCTCTGATTAACTAAGTCGGTGTGAACAAAATTAATTTCTCTATAATGTATTTACTGTTGCATTTTTCTCTAACTTTATACAATCATCTGGTGAACTAGTATGGTTTAAGCTTTAAAAAAAAAATGCTGACAAAATGGTTTCAACAACAAAATAGACAAAAGCTCTTGAGTATACAGTACTTTCACTAAAAAATTTATATTTACTTTTATTTTACATCTAGTTTATTGCGTGAACGAGTGAGCAAAAGTACTTCTAACACATAATACTTCTTATGTGATACAAACTTCAAAGTAAGAAATAGTGCCATTTTGACAATCATGTAGTCGTTATTGTTTAAATAATAAAAGGAATACTATAGTGAAACATAATCTGACCAACTCATTCAACTAAAACTTGAGACCATTATGGATTTACGTATATTTAAACATTGATAGCTATAGTATAGCCACAAAAGATCAGCCATGATCGAGGTGACATGGCCCTAAAAAAACCAAATACAGTATAGATAGATAATGACCAATCAGACTAAACATTGCAGAACGGCCTCAAGCTTTCTGTACATAGCTGCATGTGACTTACATTCATCTAAGTTACATGATGCTACCACCTACTTTGATTCCATGCTCGTGATTATCAATAACAGCTGGTTCAAGCCAATCCATCGTCATAGTAACACCTTAAGCCTTACATGTCATATATCAGAATGTAACTACCATTAGAAGTAGTTCTTAGAAATGATTATACTGACTTTAAAGTTACAACATTGTGTTAATAAAACGTAATTACAAATAAATAAACATATTTCGGTTACATTTATTGTCATAAAGTCTCAGAAGTAAAAATGGTAATGATTGTTATAGTCATATAATAACTTAAGCTATGTTACAGGCGTACCTACAGATTTACATCATCACCAAAAAGCTTATTACACTTGCGTAAGAAGGCAAAATAACGTGAAGTACACTGACGTGTTAGAATTGTTAGCACACCACAACCAGCCACCTGCGCCGTGTTAAAGCCAACGACTACCAAGGCAAAGCGTAAATAATAATTAAAAAAAAAACAACATTACGGAAACTTAGGACACGAGTCCGGGAGGCGTTTTACGATATCGGGGTTCTCTCCACGTTCAGAAGAAGCTCAAAAGTAAAAGAAAATTTTCACACAGCTTACAATGCCATTTAACAGCCAAAAAGATTGTTGGGTGATGTCTAATTTGGATCGCAAGTTAGGGTGCAGAGGACCGCGGGTGCAGCGCGATCACCCAACGAGGACGCTCGCATACACACTTGCATTCGAGTTGTGTTAAGTATACCTGTCTAGTGTCTACTTCTGTGTTACCTATCACGTATAGTTTTTGTGTGTTATGACTTGTTTAGATTTTTAAACAATCGTTTGCGGGGTTTGTGGTGTATTGGGTGTGTGTGTTTTGCCAAGTCTTAGTATATCTACAAAGTAGGTCCTACATTAAAATTAGGATGACATCCAAAATAAATAATAATTTTGCGAAGTAACTGTGTTGATAATGTAAGGAATAGTCCGTGTTTGTTGCTGGAAAGTGACAAATACTGGCATTACTTTTTGCGGCCCTATTTTAAATTTATCTAGTCCATAAGTTAAAAGTCACATATCCATTGGCCTGTGAAACACAATGGGAAATTGTAATGAAAATGAACAGATTTTTACACTTCAATTTTGAATCTCTTTTCAATCAACTATTCTGTATTAGAATCAATATACTTTATTTATTGCAATGATCAGACACGTATTTTGGTCATATGACCAATCTAACTGGTATCTTAACCCCTCTACTGCAGAGCGGTCGAATATAGGCTCCTGTCATATAATATGTAAATACGGTTATGTATCTTTATGGATCTGAATATATATTCTTTTGTTTTCTGCCCGCTGAAGGTTATCTGGCGTCGATCTGAACGTGTGTTGTTGCGCGCTCGTGTGTAGGTGTGAATGTCGGTGCGTATGCGAGTGGCGTGTACCGTGGGCGGTACGTGCGCGAGGCGGGGCAGCGTGCGCATGATCTCGCCGGGCGTGAGCACGCGGATGTGCGCGTCCGCCTCCAGGAGCCCGGCCGCCGTCACCGTCACGTTGGGCGCGCGCACCGGCGACCGCGGCGGCGACTCGCTGCTCGTGCTCTGCCGCCCGGGAACGTGCGCGCTCTTTACGCCCGGCTCCTATGCGCACAGAACGGGGCGTTTTGGCTACGGACGGTCGACGACACCACTTCGCGCGACAGCGGCAGCGACGGGCTTTTTACTGATACATTGCGCGCGACGGTTGCTAACGGCGTCGCTACCGCACAATGTGTCCGTTAAACGCTCGCAGACGCCGCTGTCGCGCGAAGACGTGGCCGGGCGGTAAAAGGGTTTATTCCGAACGATGGCAACGTCGGAAATAGCTGTCAAATATTTCGCTGATTTCAATAATTGCTCAATAATACTGAATGAAAACTAGAATAATCGCTCTGTATTAAACACACTATCAACGGGACTTAATCACGTAAAGTTTTCTCGTGACCACGGCCGTTGCATCGCGGCCGAAACGTCGAGGTAAAATATAAAATGGTTTTTACGCGATTAAGTCCCGTTGATAGTGTGTTTAATATGAGTGTGTATCGCGAAAGTTTGAGACAATGAATCGCTCTGTACTTGAATAAAACATTAATTATGGATCGCAACAATAATCATAGGAACACGATATTTTAGTGTCATAGAAGTAATATAATTTGAAAACTTTCCATCGCATTTTCTACGGATCATAATGTAATTTTATCATTTCAATGCTTATGCAACAAATATAAAACGACACGCGTCCTTCAATAACAGAGCGATTATTTCCTTTTCTATTCATTGATGTTGAGAAATTAATTAAACCCGCTTAATATTTGACAGCTACATTGCTGACAACTTTCGGAATAAACCCTCTTTATCGTCCGTAGCCAGCACGAGGCGTTTTGTGTCTATTTAGGAACCGAGTCATACACATAACAAAACACGACACAACTAATATGGCACAAGGCGTACCTCTCTCCCCCTAGCAAAGACACTCTGGTTCTCGCAAACCACGACTGTGATTCTACTAGCTTTTTTGATGCGACCCATTTCTGTATTTTTATGCACATAAATGTGAGAATACACCTATTTTGATTGCATTTGAAACTACCATTGGTGCGAATGGTTTCTGTATTACCAGTTGTTAGAAATCGCCCAACTGCCCCTGGCACTTGTGTTGGACGTATAAATGTACGGTGAGACAATGTGTGTCCGTCCGCTCTGTCAGTTACGCACACTGTCACATCGTACATGTACACGGCACACAACCAAGCGCCAGTGACAGACGTGGTTCGCAAGAACTATACTACTCACGCCATATTAGTTGTATCGGGTTGCTGGCTTACTAGTAAGTGAATGATTGGCTGGTTTCTAGAATTTGAAATTAGACAACCATGCACTTCTTAGCTTGTCGGATATCATGTGTATGACGGGCGTTGCACCCTCTTGTCGCATTTACGCCGCGATACGGTAGTGAAGTGTATGAGAAATATTTCAGGGTTCACGAAGACACGCGACCAGCTTGTGCGTAAGGGGAAATTTAGGGAGTTAAGGTATGAGTGTTACTGTCGAACCACACACAATAATTTGTCAAACATTCGTAGTGCTCCGATAGCAGAAGCATTTGCTAAATACGCGAATGATAGAGTCCACGGATTTCTCTTCCGTTTTTTACGATGTTAGTGAACTGTTTACTTCACTATGTCTACATCTCACAACAGTTTTTTTCTATATAAAGGAAGTATATGATTGATATGTATTTTTATGTATCTAATACAATTTATACATAAGGTTTGAAGTACAACCAAAAATCGTGTTGAAACTGCCTCTTCTTTTTACTTTTCTCAAATCTAAATAACGTTCACTACCGTATTGTAACGTCAATGCAACAAGACAGTGATTTCTCAAATTATATAACACATGAAGAAAAGGATACCGAGGTATAGTAAAATTTTGTGAAGCCTTTCTTCTCATCCAAACTCATTGGGCAATCCTAATTTTTAAGTGGACTATCTTAATGCCTTGTCAACTCCCTATAAATTCTTTAAATTTTAGAAGGCTTACCAAAATGGAACCTAGACAAAATGGATACAAAACAAATTGTTTACAGTCAGCTATTTGTTGTACCTACGGCTTTAACTGGCGCCCAAAGTATTTTAATTATGGAATTTATAAACTTTTATAAGTCATTTTCAATTGTGATATAAGCTGTGCATTTTTATCCGGTTCCCATAACCTTTAATAAGAACTGTCGTTTCTAATTTAACTTTGCAAATAAAGGAGTAGGAATAACTTTAATTACACCGGCAAAAAAAAATCGATTTCCTTGCAGGTTATGGGACCACTGCGCGGGTGCCACGCCACGTAGCGATATCGTGAGGTTCCTAGCATATCACACCTGGAAGCGTTGTACTCAATCCAGAAAGCGATCTATCTTTGCATTTCTGGTGTCCTATTGTGTGGGAGTGAATGCTATCAGAATGGACAAAATATCATTTGATGACACAGTTCTAAGAAAACTTTTCTTCTTAAGAGAAGTTGGCTAGATGCGCTAAAGCAGGAATTACAAATCAGATCCATTTCAGTGGAAGGATTAGTTGAACGTGAACAGTCTTTATTTCAAAATAAATCAATATGAAAAAGAAATGCGACAGAAAATTCAATTACAGGAAATTCGGTAGGCAAGTGCGTTCAAAGAACTCACTTGCCAGTCCTGCCACAGATCAAATGATGTTTTGTCCAATTGGAATAGTTTCTCTAACTCTGTTTCAATCTCACTATTTAGTGACCACTATAGATTGCGAGACAAACTCCTCAAGCTAAAACACACGTCTTCACAATAAAGCCTAATTTACACTTGACCAGTAAATATACAACATATTTTAATATAATTTACGTAGGATTTTGATCCTTGAGTGGAGCACATTGAATCCATACTTTAATATTATAAATGCGAAAGTTACTCTGTCTATCTGTTATCTCTCCACGCTTAAATGGCTGGACCGATTTAGATGAAATTTGGTATGGAGATAGTCCAAGTCCCGGGAAAGGACATAGGATACTTTTTATGGCTGAAAAACGCATTATTCAATCACGCTTCGCAGGCAGAAGCTAGCGATACATATTTCCAAGTTGACCTATTATATTAGCTCTCGCGGACTGGTCAAGTGCAAACCTAGCATTAAAGATATTGGGTGAGTGAGTCGGGTTAGCACACAGCACACGCACACATCGGTACATACCTGCTGCGCTTTCTTCATGCGGATGGCGCTGCGATTGTCCCTCGCTCGCTGTAGGTACGGGGCCTTTTGTTCTGATGGCAAAGCGCGCCATTTCTTTAGGATTTGCTTGCAACGGTCCACCCACGTGGGGAACTCGGTCTTCCATTCGGGGTGGTTGGTGTTCGCGTATAGAACGGCCGATATGGTCGCCGCGGGACCTAAGCCTGGACACGCGGGCATTTTAGTTTGGTCACGCCTTGGACGGTTCATTTTTATCTTAAAGTTATGTGAACTGGCGGTTAGATTACAATTAAACACAAAACAGAAGACGTCGAATTCTCCATGGCACGTGAGCGCGTTAGTGGAATGAATAGGTAAAGTTTTTGATGAAATGATATGCATCAATGATTTGCCAATTAAATATCTCTAATATTATAAGCACGAGACAAAAAATATGGCGCGCGGATTAAGCAATAATAGACTGCGTCAATTAAATCCCCTTAGGCCTTGCACCAACGCTGCTAACTTCGGGTTAGCTTTTGACTCGCGTTAAGATAAAACAAATAAATAAACCTGAGTTAAGAGGCTAAACTGAAGTTAGCGTGCTCGACTTACTTTCATCGGCGCGCATTTTCTCGGCGGATCGCTGGTTGTAGGACGGCGGCGGCGCGGACGGCTGGTCGCCGCCCCACGCGCCGCTGCCGCACTCAGAGAACAGCGGGCTAAGAGCGCTGCTGCTGCTGCGAGGGAAACCAACCTTTAACCTTTTCCACACGACGCATATATCGGCACCGCAGGTCGAGCGCCAACGACTAATAAATGCGTCATTGCGTACAACGGATAAGGTATTAGCTTTATGCGTCAGCCACCCTCGGCGTGTGAGTGACGGCTTTTGTATTTGACATGGCATTGAAAAGGTTAAGTACTTTGTTCTAGTTCCTGTAGTAAGTATGTGATTCATGAAGTGGAAGAGTCCTGATCAAATTATCCTCATATTTCTCGTGATATTAAATTAGGTCACTGATGTGCTAACATCAACTGACGTGAAGATTTCTTGCAGGTTGAATTTTTAATTTTTCAGTTATAAGCAGATGCCAGAGAATTGCTATCAATCCAAAGACTACGTCATTTTCTTTGTAACGTACTCATTTCTGAAACCTTAACAAACAGCAATAGTTCGTCATTATGGCATTAGTTAGAGAAGTACTTTTATAATCAGCATGTGGTCAGTATTAACAAATACCTGCTGCCGCCAAAGTCGTTGTGGTACGGCGAGGCGTATTCCATTGGGCTCTGCAACTGTTGCCGCTGCTGAGAGTACGGCGTCCCGGACATCGAGTTGACGTACGACACCGAAGACTCTTGTGACTCCTGTGGACAATGGTTTAATATACGTTCCTATTTTAAGGGAGGAGGAAAGAAACAACGGGACGGCGTAGCACGACCCAACTTGGAACACGCGCGGCGGAGCACTTAAGCCGTTGACGCAGTGTTTTATTATTAAACTAGCTTCTGACCGCGACTTCGTCCGCGTGGAATTCGGTTATAGCGTTCCCGCGGGAATTGAGCGTTAAACTATAACAAATTATATACGAAAACCTTCCTCTTGAAACACTTGATCTATTTAAAAAAACCGCATCAAAATCCGTTGCGTAGTTTTAAAGATTTCAGCATACATAGAGATATAGGGACAGAGAAAGCGACTTTGTTTTATACTATGTAATGATCATCCACGCGCCTTCTAAGTTGTTTAAACCTGTATTTAGTTGTAAATCTCCTGAATTTCAATTTAGGGAAAAAAATTGTAAAGCCTAGCTTGTATAGAAGGCGATTCAAAGGCTTTCAGCTCCTTTCCTCCCTTCAACCGTATTTATCAGTGGAAACTATGTTTGCTTTCGAGTGCTGGAAACTCTAAATGTGAGAATATCTTTGAAAACGGTTTCGAGACGATCACGAGTTGCGGTCGTCTTATGGGATTTTTGACACTTGTGACAGTAGTATCAGTTAGGCGTAATCACTGGGCACGCCAAAACCTAGGGGATTGTATTCGGTGCTGGCATACATAAGCTGTTTTACACTACTACTACAGCCTATTTGCGTCCCACTGCTGGGCACAGGCCTCCCCTCATCATGAGAGGGTTTGGGCTATAGTCCCCACGCGAGCCCAGTGCGGATTGGGGACTTCACACACATCTTTGAATTCCTTCGCAGATGCGTGCAGATTTCCTCACGTTTTCCTTCGCCGAAAAGCTCATGGTAAATTCAAATTGAATTTTGCACGTAAGTAAACTTAGAGGTGCGAGCCGGAATCGAACCCCCGACCCTCGGCTTGAGAGGCGGTAGGTCGAACCACTAGGCCACCACGGCATTTTACACGGTACCGCACAATGATTGGATCTGTCCTTTTAAGGCCCACATGCTCCAGGCGCTAACAGGTTTATGTGGTATCCACTTATCTCAAGTTAGTGGCTAAAGGTTAGCAGCATTGGTACAAGTCGCCCTAGTTGGGATGCGTAAATAATAATAAAGTAACCTGCGAGTCATCAGTAAGCACTCCCTTGAAGATCTCGTCGACGTCGTTGCTGTCCATATCGGGCAGCGAATCGCGAACCATAGCGTCCAGGTTCACTCCGAGCAGGGACAGGTCGTCTTTGGGTGATATCGTGGACGCTTGCGAGGAACCGCCCGTCTCTGTAACAATAGCATATCTCAAGTTTAGGCAGGAGTTAGGCCAGGTTTACACGGAGCCAGCGCTGGCACGCCAGTAGATGTACATTGCTCATTCACTGCGGATACGAATGTTAAGAGTTCTCTCGAAACAAGCACTGTACGTATAGTATATATATAACGTACGATCATGTACAACTAGCGTTCATATCGTCTACATGCAATATCTTACGAGTTGAAAATTAAAATCATTGATCTAATATAAGTAAGGATTCACAATCAGCCGGAGATAAATGGCACGTCAAAACGGGTGGCCGAACAAATCGGGCACCCGTTTGGCGCTCAGTAAATTTGACACTTAAGTCTAATAGTGTTAGGTTTACTTTTGTATAAAATATTTATCTTGACACATACTTATAAAGAGGCGTTATTAGCATATTGGAACGTATTTTCTGTCAGTTTGCTCATATATTTTGACATATTCTGTTGGGCACTGTTCGTCTATATGTTATTATAGGTCAATGATTAAAATGTTATTTCGACCACTTCTTCCGAACGTGAGGTATTATTCATCGGTACAAAATATTTTCCCATTTATAGGCACAAATCATATCAAGTTTTACAGGTAAAGGACTATATCCGCCACAAAACCAACTGGCGACTGGCGCTATACATACTTCTATGATGCCAGTCGCTACTTTGTCTTGCGGCGGATATAAGAGAAAGAGGTATATAAAAGGACTCACCGCTGCTAATAGTCTCAGTTTTAGTGCTATGCACAGTGGGTATGCTCTCCGTCGCCACAGTCGGAGGCTGCTCGGACTCGGCCGATTGGGGACCGAGTATGGCGTTCTTTAACGCCGTGGAGTCTTCAGTGTTCTTCGAGCCGTCTTCAGGCTCCGTTTTAATCTTGGTGTCAACCGAATCCTCCTTCTCTTCTTTGGGTTTCAGTGACTTTAGATGATCTATTTCCTCCTGTTGAAAATTAAAGTTGATGAATCAGTGATGAAACGATTAGCAACTTACTATTGCAAATGAACGTGTACAGTCGGTATATGGAAGCAAACAAGGTGATCATAAATTTCTGATCACGTATCTTATCTGCAAGACGTTAGAGTGCACGGTCACTTCTGTAGAACTACATCGCCCGCTACGATTTATCAGATGGCGACCGTGCTGTGCTCGGATCTAGGAGGGCAAACTGGCAATATCAAATGTCTGTGACGAAAAAAACAGACACTGTATTATTTCTAAACTATCACTTATTGGAATATCACTATCAAGCTTCTGTCTGTCTCTGTTAAGCGTGGCACGGCTGTTCGTTCGAGCAACACGAGAATATCCTCTATGGAGACGGCCGCCTCGCGACCCAATGGTTACTTGGCTTAGGGGCGATTTTTCAATCATTAGATAAGTCGTATTCGTGCAATAAATTTTGTATGAATAATTCGAACAATAAATAAACCCGGTCTCGTTGAAACCACCGTTAGATGAAGATTGAGGCCTTGTAAATAAATATTGTAAAGCTTTTTTTTGTGTCGGTTAATTTTTAATTATAAGTTTTTATGTGCAAAATTTTAGTTTTTCTTTCTTTCAAATTTCATCTGATGGTTGAAAAATCGATCTGAATGTGTCGAGGGTTATCTCAACGGACATACCGAGTTGAGCTTTATAAAGAACGATCCATCATTATCGTTGTACGTCGTCAGCGCAGCTAGCACGTCCTCTCCGTCGCTGTCAGAGTTGTCCGCGTCTATTTTGAAGTCCCGCAACTCCCGGTAGCCCTCCGGCGTCCCGGGACGCAGGGAGCCGCCGGGACTCTCGGAAGGATTTCCTGGAACAAATTAAAATTGTCATTATCCCATCTAGACCGTATAAATTGAGACGAATAGACCGTTTCGTTGTGCAGATGTAACACTTGATAGAGATCTTCTACTATCTAAAGTCCCGCCCCTCCAAATTCAAAACGCTTCAATGTATTTAAAAAGCACCACCAACACTCTCAACTCCTCAGCATGTGTGTGAGTGCTGAGACAGCCACCAACTATGCGTTGAGTGTTGGTGGGGCTTTTTAAATAATAATAAAAAAATAAGCGTTTTGAAATGTGAAGGCGCGGGACTTTAGATAGTAGAAGATCTCTACATATGTCTGATACAAAACTTTTAAAATAGTTTATGTTGCTAGGTTTTTGGGAGGTTGTAACGTGGCGTGCGATCGGTATCAGAGCCCATATTCAAAGATCGCGGCGGTAAGAGACTGAGCATAATTGACACTGAAAATGTATAAATATCAAACAGATATTGCTTGCTGGGATAGAAGCAAGTGGCATTTTGATATCTGCCTACCCCAACGGGAAACAGGCGCGAGTTATTAGAGTTATTATTATCATAGAGGAATAAAATAAAAAGAGTAACAGAGCCTATACTACAGTGCGTTCGCCGGAACGCGGGTTAACACTAGCGTTAAGGTAAACTGTTAAGCAATAAAATATGCTTTGTGTTCGGCTCGCCATCTAGCTTCAAGTAGCAACTGCTAAACGGTCGGGTAATCGGGGTTCAGCCACTGGACGCTAGATGTCGATCTAGTGTTAACCCGCGTTCCGACGAACGCACTGTAGTATAGGCTCTGTTACTCTTTTTATTTTATTCCTCTATGATATTATATATATTATTATATCCTCATCAACAGACTGTCAACGTTGAATTTTATCACATTGGCTAATAGTTGTGTTCTCTTTAATTTACCTGCGTTAAAGACATCAGTTTGGTATTTAGCTGCTCAATTAAATAAAACAGTCGATCCTAACGGTGAAACATTTTATTCCTGATTTTCATTTTATTTTTATTTTGTATTCTTTCTGACGATCTCAATGTGAAATTCTCTTATTTTGACATGTAAAATATGCTGTAATTTGATATTGAGAAATAAATGTCTATGTCTATGTCAGTGCTAAATAACGGCATAGTTACCAGTAGAGCTGACAGCGGGTTTGGTCGGTTCCAAGAGTTCCTTCCCGAAGAAGGCTTCCTGCATGTACGAGGGGAACTGTTCCATCAGCTTGGAGCGCGGCTTGCGGCGAGGCTTACGCTTGTTCCCGGGGGATTCTGCAGAAATAATATTAAAATGTGGGGTCGTTTACCTAAAAACAAGCCCTTATTAAACACATTCCTATTTGTAACTTGAAACAGTTGATTGTTGTATATTTATTTCAGTATCAGTAATCGTTATAATAACTTGTATAGATCCAAAGATGTTAATCTGCATAATTTTTATTCTGCACGCAAAATCACCCCGTGCTTAAGAGCATGGAACTCGCAGACGCGGGAGATGATTGGTGGACATAGAAGAAGTTAACAATAGTATATTTTAGGACTAGGGAAAAAACCGTATATTTTACCGCCGAGGACGGATTGAATCCAGAGCGAAGCGAAAGATTCCAGAACGGAATTTCTCGCGGTTATATGTCGTTACTCAAGAAGTTCTGCTAATTTACAGCACAAAAAAAGAGAGATAACAATTAGAGGTAACATTTAGTTTCCTCTAAACGAGCTACGAGGATACTTATTTTTGAATAGTACTACTACAGCCTAATTGCGTCCCACTGCTGGGCACAGGCCTCCTCTCATCACGAGAGGGTTTGGGCTATAGTCCCCACGCGGGCCCAGTGCGGATTGGGGACTTCACACACATCTTTGAATTAATTCGCAGATGCGTGCAGGTTTCCTCACGATGTTTTCCTACACCGAAAAGCACAGAGGTGCGAGCCGGAATCGAGCCCCCGACCCTCTGCATGAGAGGCGGTAGGTCGAACCACTAGGCCACCACGGCTTCTACCTCTTCTTCTGCTTCTTCTTCGGATTTTTGAATAGAAGGAGTGAAAAAGCAATACCTCCCGCCTGCGTCCCGTCGCCGTCCTTGTCATCCTCCTGCTGCGCCTTGGTCGTCTGTCTCTGTCGCACCACGAACCCGCCGATACCGAGCTTGTTCAGATTGCGCTGTCTCTTTCTACGGAGCACAGTCAATCCCGACTCTATGGTGTATACGGTGAAGCCCTCGGGCGGAGGCCCTTCGCTGGCCACGTTCCATAGGATGCCCTCTTTGAGATTTGCGTTTGGAACACCTTTGAAAAAACAAATGTAATAGTAACGCGACGGGTGACGTTATTGCACGACGCAACTTAGAAGGCGAACGGCGAAGCACTTATGCCGTTCACACAGAGTCTATTGTTGATTGGTGGTAAGAATAATGCTTTTTTTTTATTGAAATATTTATAGAGACTTAGGCTGTGACTGCCGGCCTCATGAGAGGACACATAATGAAAAAAAAAGTTTATTATGAAGAATAAACTACAATTTATTTGTACAAAACTATTTGCAATTTTTGTTAAATATTGATAAGAAATCCGTAGTGTATTTCTTTAGCTACTTTGCAACTTCTTCCTGAATGAAAATGATATCCTATTTATGTGACTCTCGAATTATAGCTTGGCAAAAAAGAGTTTGAAAACAATGGTGTCGCCACTTTCGCAATTAAGATATTTTAAATGATAATTTTGCAAAAGCCTTTGAAAACAAAACTAAATTACTTGAAAAAAAATGAAAATTACATGCATTGTATTTAGCAGATTGTTTTTTTGTGAAACAAGCAATGTCTTTCACTGCAACAAACTCTTTTTTGCCAGGCTATACGTTGATTTGACGCGAAAGTTTTGTATCGATAGCTGAATCTCCCACATGAGAGAGAGGCAAGGACAAGCTCAAACCAAGCTCTCCTTCAAGCGAATGCTGCGTAAGCATTTGTTTGAGCAGGTCGCCTAGATTTGGAATCCTTCATATTTTTCTTTGCTTCGTGCGACTGGTTTATGTATGTTTATGTAAATCTATCCTAATTTGAAATTATTTGTTATCTTCCTAGTATTTCTGTAGTTTCTTTCTGATATTGATGCACCTACTCATTTTTCTTTCTGTTTGGCCTTCTGGTTGACTGGCAGAGAATGCCTTTAGGCATTAAGTCCGCCAATTGTATACATTTTGTATGTGCAATGAAGTTTAAATAAATAAATAATAATAAATAAATGAATGAGAGAGAGGGAGAGATTACCCGTAAAAAAATGAAACCTAAATAAAGTTGAATACCTATTCAAAATAAAGTTGAATTCAACATACCAGGTTCGTCTTTGACTTCGGCCGTGCTGTCCGGCTTGCTCTCGTCCGGCACTTCGGCGTCCGCGTTCTGAACCACTGTTTCAATAGATGCCATTATTTCTAGTCCACAAATGACAGCGTGGAATGCAAAAACGCACATTAGAATTTTATTCAGATAACAACCAAAATAGTTAATAAACAAAGATACTATAATTAGCATACATTATTATTAAAATTGATCTCAGTTGAAGTTACCAAAAACATTGGGAATCCATATTAATATTATAAATGCGACAGTAACTCTGTCTGTTACCTCAGTCTTCACGCTTCAACCGCTGGACCGATTGAGATGAAATTTGGCATGGAGATAGTTGGGGTCCCGGGAAAGGACATAGGCTACTTTTTATCCCGGAAAAACGCACGATAATCGAATTCCACGCGGGCGAAGTCGCGGGCAGAAGCTAGTACAAAATATATTCACATTTGGTGCTTCACTAGGCGATGCCTGTCACGAAGTGACCAATTTCGGAATATCATTACTGCTACTATCGAGTCCTCTGCGAAAGGCTTCAAATCCACATTACAATGTTACACTCACCAGCGTCCTTATCGTCGGCGTTCTTGAACCGTCGCTTCCGGCGGGTGTGCGTGATGCCCATCTCCGCTTCCAGCTGCTTCATGTGGTGCGCGCCGCGCTGCGACAGACAGACGTCGTCCACGTAGTACTCCCCGCCCAGCCCGAGGGACTGCGGCGTGGGCGGCGCGCGCGGCGGCGCCTCGATGGCCTTCGCGAGGTGCGGCGGCGCGCTCTCCCGCCCGCGGCAGAGCACGCAGTTGTATCTGCCCAGAGAAATCTACTTAGGTTCTCTTTGATACTGTCTATGAAAAGCACGCGCTAACGGTGCTCGGAAAAAGTCTAGGGAATTCCATAAAAGCGTGCGCTGCAGTGCAGGATCTGTTCGTACGGCGAACCTTGGGAAGCCTATGTTCAGCAGTGACAGTCTTTCGGCTGAAATTATGAAAGCACATAGCGAAGAACTAATAAAACCCTAAAAACACAGCGCGTCGTTATTTCACTTTGGAGCGTTCAATGTCCGCGTCATGTTATTGCGTGCAGCCAGCGCCGGCTCGTCTCGCACTGGATTATCAGTTCACTATAGGTCGTCTATGGCCCGCCTGAGTGAGCCCGGGGGTACACTCACCCGGCGCGGCAGCAGGTCTCGGCGTCGGTCTCGCTGCGGATGGCATCGCAGCACGCGTGCAGCCAGCGCCGGCACGTCTCGCACTGGATTATCAGCTCCCCGTCCGAATACGGCTCAGAGCACACGCAGCACATCACTAGTGAAGCGCAAGGGCCGCATTCTGGGGAACAAATAAACACTGTCATTATAAACCCTCGGTAGACAAGTACAGCACCACACAAATTAGAAGGCGCGCGGTGAAGCACTTAAGTCGTTGCCGCAGAGTCTATTATTGCTTAATCCACGCGCCTTCTAAGTTGTCTAAACCTGTAGACAGAAAATGAAGCATTTTTTTTTATCTATTTACAATGGTATGGACATTTGTAATACTAGAGGCGTTACCAATACAATGCCGGTCTCCAAGGGACTGGACTGCACAGTAAGGCTGCTTTGTGGCATACTTCAGACCGCATAGCTATTTAGACAAGCACAAGACCACTTACCACTAAGCTGTAGGTTATTTAGTCGCGTCTACGACATCGCGTCATGGCCGCGGTAAATATTTCCCGGTCCATTCCCGCAACTGAGCCGATTTTTTAAACCGTTGCCGATTTTTGAGTGCAACCCAGGCACTCCTATGTCTGTGTACCTGTATAACCCAGGATTATGTGTCTGCGTACCTGTGTAGTTGTCGCACCAGGTGGAGGTGTCGCGCGTGCCGCACGTGAGGCACTTGCGGCAGCGCTCGCAGCGCCAGGCGCCGCGCGGCACGTCGCCGAGCTGCGGCCGGGCGCAGTACGTGTGCCACGCCGTGTCGCAATCGTCGCACAGCACTAACAGCCCGTCGTCGCCGCGGTTGCCGCAGCCTTCGCAGACGGTGCAGTCCAAGCACCGCCAGCCGAGCGTCACTATCACTTGGGACACCTACAAAAAATTTAAATTGATCACGTAACGTTAGAGTCCAAATCCCCAGGCAGCCAACAATAAAAACAGTTCAGGCACGACTTAGCGCAACCATTGGCAGCAGTGAACGCTTCCGAAACGCGCAATCTAGTCATAACCGTTACGAGAGGAGAGATGCCAATTAAGGAATGTCGTATTTATTTGAACGCTTTTTTAAGGTAGAATTAATAGTTACGTAGCAGTAACGGCAGACGGCTATAGCAGATAGCCAACGGCATCTGCCGCGAATAACAAACGAATTGAATATCTAGTCGATTACTGACCTTAATATTAACACAATAGGGATGGTACGTCTGTCCGCACTGGGAGCACGCGATGAGACAGCCCTCCGAGTCAGTCCCGACGGCGCCGCACATCACGCACAAGTCTTGAGTCAACACGAACTTGTCTTTACTCGAGCACAGCACTAGTTTGTTCTCCACGCCTGAAATTAAATACGAAATGAAAGACTGATTCATCTTCTATAACGCGACACAATTAATATGGCGCGCGGCGAAGCACTTAATGCCTTTGAAATAGACTCCATGATTGCTTAATACAAGCGCCTTATTAATTGTGCTGTGCTATACCTCTGGGCTGAATCTGAGACAAACATGGGGAGATTTAAATTAAGTAAGTAATTTTTAAAAGTGCAAAATAAAGTAGCCAAACTAAGTACTTTTTTGGGAAGATGAATTTCGGAAATGGCAAACTTGCCATCAAACCAGACTGAACTCAGTCTGATTAACTAAATCGTCTTTTCTCATATTGGGAAATTTCAAGATCGTGTTTCTGCTTATTTAAAGATTTTACTGAGTTTTAATACCTTACAAGCAGTTTACTGTTCAAAAACTACGACAAGACAAATCAACCTAAACAAATCAAAGCACATTCAAGTTACCTGGATCGTCTTCCGGGGCCTTATTATCAGGCGCCTGAGGCCTCTGCAGCCCCAACCCTGGGACTCCAAACACCCCCCTCATCTTAGGCTTGGTTCCCCTCTTCCTTCCGAAGTCTAACACGGACCGCTGTCGCTTTTGGAAGCCCAGTTTGGCGGGGTGCATGCCGCCTTTGAATTTGTACCCGCCCATTTTCTTTTTTGCAACTTTCGCGGACACGGTGTAAGGTTTGCCTTTGCCGAGACCGACGTCCGGCTGAAAACAAAGAAATGTGGCTATTGATACGAGATTTATATTCAAAAAAAAAATAGTCTTTGACGTTGATAGCAAAATTATACTTCTCGTGGTTGCCATCATCAGAACTAAAGCAAATTACAACGGGACCAATTGGAAACCAAAAAAAAACAATACAGACGAATTCATCTGTTCTGAAGTTCGTTAACATGGAAGCAATAGTTTAGTTTTAATAGTTTACCTTGGTTTCCATAGCGAGAGGATCTTGCTCCTGTTGCGAAGTCTCGTCGCCGAACGAAGAGTCTTGCGAAGTTGACGCCGCATTGTCATCTTCGAAGGCTGAAACCAATAACACAGTTAACAAATATTCTTGCACAATGAATCACCGCGATTGAGAAATCCGCTAGGGGCGCTGGTGTCGGCCAAGGCCGTTGGTAATTTAGCGCGATTTGACATTGACAGTTCGAGGGTTCCCTGCTCAAACTCGATAAGTCGCCGTAAGAAAACAATGAAATTTGAATTTGTCATAGAACATTAAAAGTTCATAATCTGTAATATATAAAATTCTCGTGTCACAGTGTTTATAACCAAACTCCTCCAAAACGGCACGACCGATTCTTATGAAATTTGGTGTGTATGTTCGGTAGATCTGAGAATAGGACGTAAGCTATTTTTCGTACCCAAAAAAATTCTAAGGCGGTACGTAGTCCGCGGGGTCAGCTAGTTGTAAAATAAAAACCTCGACTTATCGGATGTGAGCAGGGTTCGATATTATACATCCCTAAAAAACACCACCTCGAAATAGCAATCTCCAACGCCAGTGGCGCCTGCTAGTGAGAACAATTTGGTCCTCATTAAAGTCGGCATGTGTTTTTTCTTTTTAAACTTACAGCCAGGTTTTGAGCCAGCAATCTGCATATGCGTCTTGCACAACGGACAGTTGTACTCGTAAGCGGGATTCAGTTCTTTCTTCATTTTGTACTGCTGCGGCTCGGCTTCCGGGTCGCACATTCCGTGAACGTATCTATGGGGAAAAATGCGGAAATTGTGGTAAATTCATAATACCCAACTTAAAGTGAGGATTTCTTTTCTGGCCTCGTACAGGTCTCGGCACGGATCTTGAGCGGTGATCGAAAGTAGAGGGGATTTCTGCGCATGTTAACGACTGAAGGGCCAATAAGCGTGTGCGCACGACAATGCGGCCGCTGCGTCCTGCGACCCTCTGCCGATGAGACCTTATTTTCGGCGTCTGTGCATCGAAGGCTATCGCTCAAGTTCCGTGCCTAAGCCTGTAGTTAAACCATAGATATGTAGCCCTTAATACCCGTGGTGCCTGTCTAGTCATCAGTCATCACCCTAGGTCATAAGAAAGGTCAAAGCGGGCAGCACGAGCCCTTGTTCCGCTGCTGGTAGCACGAGTCGCACACGGTGTAGTGTCGTGCCAGCGACGGTGACCCTCGGTTACCTCTTGCAGACGGTGCAGCGGATCATGTCGCGGTAGGCGGCGGCGCGGTAGGCGCGCCGGCACAGCGGGCAGCACGAGCCCTTGTTCCGCTGCTGGTAGCACGAGTCGCACACGGTGTAGTGTCGTGCCAGCGACGGTGACCCTCGGTTACCTCTTGCAGACGGTGCAGCGGATCATGTCGCGGTAGGCGGCGGCGCGGTAGGCGCGCCGGCACAGCGGGCAGCACGAGCCCTTGTTCCGCTGCTGGTAGCACGAGTCGCACACGGTGTAGTGTCGTGCCAGCGACGGTGACCCTCGGTTACCTCTTGCAGACGGTGCAGCGGATCATGTCGCGGTAGGCGGCGGCGCGGTAGGCGCGCCGGCACAGCGGGCAGCACGAGCCCTTGTTCCGCTGCTGGTAGCACGAGTCGCACACGGTGTAGTGTCGTGCCAGCGACGGTG
>OZ020280.1:3561512-3582537 GCA_963971205.1 Aethes cnicana | reverse complement strand
CGCGCCCGTCGCCGCCGCGGACGCGCCCTTCTGCCCCTACAGCAAGCAGTTCGTGCACACGAAGAGCAGCCAGTACAAGAAGATGAAGAGCGAGTGGCGGAACAACGTCTACCTGGCCAGGTTAGTACAGCAAGACTGCTTTAAGGCCCCGCCGACCTCAGGCTACCTTCTAACTCGAGTTAAGTTGATACAACTAACGCCCACTTCACCAAGCCGGTAACATTGGGTAATAATTCATGGCTCTTAATTCAGGGTTAGTTGTATCAACTTAACTCGAGTTAGGGATAAACCTAAGTGAAGGCTATCCCGAAGTTAGCGGCGTTGGTGTAAGGATGGGTCGATTCAAACCTTCCGTTAAAGTTAACGTTAAATATTTTACTATGAGACAAAATGACGATCCGAGTGGAAACTTGGACAATGCCGATGTCTAGCAGGGGTCACCTTTTCGTATTAATTCCGAATGGCAAACTACATATTATCGCTACAGATTTACAGATCAATCTTCAAGTTAAGACAAATTATAATAGACTTATTAAACTTGTCCTTCTGTTCGCAGGTCGAAGATACAAGGGCTAGGCTTGTACGCGGCGCGGGACATCGAGAAGCACACGATGGTGATAGAGTACATCGGCGAGATCATCCGCTCCGAGCTGTCCGAGATCAGGGAGAAGCAATACGAAGCGAAGGTGAGAGAATTAAGCCATCTCGTAAAGAAATCTCGGTCACTTCAATGATCTGTTTCCATAGCTATTGCACACGCCTTTATTATGATGGCACTTTTTTGGAATACAATTACCGTGTCATATTCAGATTCAGTTCTTTGGCCGCGTGGAATTCGATTATCGCGTCCCTGCGGGAATTACACGTTTTTCCCGGATGAAAAGTAGCCTATGTCCTTTCCCGAGACTCCAACTATCTCCATGCCAAATTTCATCCAAATCGGTCCAGCGATGGAAGCGTTAAGAGGTAACAGACAGACAGAGTTACTTTCGCATTTATAATATTAATATAATATATATATATATATATATGTAAAAAAGTAGTATATGTAAAAAATATGTTATTACTGTAAGTCTAAGTTAGGATAAGTTCATATTTCCGAACTGAGGACGCCAGGACTCATACTCTCGCGGCGGAAGAATCAAAAAGAGGCCCAAATTCAACAAATTTTCCGAAAAAACACGAGAATCTGATAGAAAAATATTCTAGATCCGAGGTTGCGGAGAACGGGTCACCGCGCGTCAAAGTATAATAGCAAACCAATCATGTCATCTCGTCGTTCATGCCAAGTGAATTGCCAATGCATGTAGGAGCGTTGGTTGTGTCTTTGTCAGGCGGTCTGATGTATTTGGGTCAATCAACTATTTCTTGTTGTTATTCTGTCCCGTTGTCCAGGGGACAACATGAGAGGGGTTTCTTAGAAAACCTGTTACAATATAGAATTCTAAGACGCTTAGAAAGTGATTCATTAGGGAAGGGATTGAAAATGGCAAAGAAACCCCACATTAGTGTATTTAAACCCACAGAATGGCAGTTTTAAAAGTGGCCCAGGGGACAGTAACCATGGCAACTATTGACTTAAAAAGTTGATTCACCCATTTATCCTAATAATTGAAACTGGCGATATTGTTGCAGAACCGCGGCATCTACATGTTCCGTCTGGACGAGCGGCGCGTCGTTGACGCCACGCTGAGCGGCGGCCTGGCGCGCTACATCAACCACTCCTGCCAGCCCAACTGCGTGGCCGAGACCGTCGAGGTGGACCGCCAGCTGCGCATCATCATCTTCGCCAAGCGGCGCCTGGCGCGCGGCGAGGAGGTAACTCCACACTATACTACACCACTCCTGCCAGCCCAACTGCGTGGCCGAGACCGTCGAGGTGGACCGCCAGCTGCGCATCATCATCTTCGCCAAGCGGCGCCTGGCGCGCGGCGAGGAGGTAACTCCACACTATACTACACCACTCCTGCCAGCCCAACTGCGTGGCCGAGACCGTCGAGGTGGACCGCCAGCTGCGCATCATCATCTTCGCCAAGCGGCGCCTGGCGCGCGGCGAGGAGGTAACTCCACACTATACTACACCACTCCTGCCAGCCCAACTGCGTGGCCGAGACCGTCGAGGTGGACCGCCAGCTGCGCATCATCATCTTCGCCAAGCGGCGCCTGGCGCGCGGCGAGGAGGTAACTCCACACTATACTACACCACTCCTGCCAGCCCAACTGCGTGGCCGAGACCGTCGAGGTGGACCGCCAGCTGCGCATCATCATCTTCGCCAAGCGGCGCCTGGCGCGCGGCGAGGAGGTAACTCCACACTATACTACACCACTCCTGCCAGCCCAACTGCGTGGCCGAGACCGTCGAGGTGGACCGCCAGCTGCGCATCATCATCTTCGCCAAGCGGCGCCTGGCGCGCGGCGAGGAGGTAACTCCACACTATACTACACCACTCCTGCCAGCCCAACTGCGTGGCCGAGACCGTCGAGGTGGACCGCCAGCTGCGCATCATCATCTTCGCCAAGCGGCGCCTGGCGCGCGGCGAGGAGGTAACTCCACACTATACTACACCACTCCTGCCAGCCCAACTGCGTGGCCGAGACCGTCGAGGTGGACCGCCAGCTGCGCATCATCATCTTCGCCAAGCGGCGCCTGGCGCGCGGCGAGGAGGTAACTCCACACTATACTACACCACTCCTGCCAGCCCAACTGCGTGGCCGAGACCGTCGAGGTGGACCGCCAGCTGCGCATCATCATCTTCGCCAAGCGGCGCCTGGCGCGCGGCGAGGAGGTAACTCCACACTATACTACACCACTCCTGCCAGCCCAACTGCGTGGCCGAGACCGTCGAGGTGGACCGCCAGCTGCGCATCATCATCTTCGCCAAGCGGCGCCTGGCGCGCGGCGAGGAGGTAACTCCACACTATACTACACCACTCCTGCCAGCCCAACTGCGTGGCCGAGACCGTCGAGGTGGACCGCCAGCTGCGCATCATCATCTTCGCCAAGCGGCGCCTGGCGCGCGGCGAGGAGGTAACTCCACACTATACTACACCACTCCTGCCAGCCCAACTGCGTGGCCGAGACCGTCGAGGTGGACCGCCAGCTGCGCATCATCATCTTCGCCAAGCGGCGCCTGGCGCGCGGCGAGGAGGTAACACCACACTATAGATAAGATTGCCGATTAATCTTGCACCACTCATTGTTAAGATAATTATCTAGATGTACCTGCTCCACGGGTGGTGCCACAACGGAAGCCCAGGGCCATCAGTTAAACCCTATCAGGGTTAGCTCTCTTCCAGAGTCCGCCATCAACACATGAAATTTTAAGAACCTTAAGGTTTACAACCTGATACCTTGTTCATACTGCAGGAACTTCCTACACAGCCAGTATATACGGGGTAGGAGACAGATCATATGATCTATTTAAAAGTTACCTAACTGATCGTTATCAATGCGTTTCAATTGGGGGATTGGGTGCTGTGACCTTCCTGTCAGCTTCGGTGTCCCGCAGGGTATTTTTCTCAAACATGCTCGGAAATGTTCGTGTTACTTTCAAAAAAAGAAGACGCGAGGCTGTCCATTGCCGGCCTTGGCCAGCAAAAACATTATTGTCGTGTGTGTTTTTTTTAATTCCCTTGCTATTTGAGACACCTCTGTAGAGAAACTGACAAATCCATGGAGGTAATAAGTACAACTTCCATGGCCAAATCATCCACGATCATGGAAGTAGTAAATACTGATGTGGGGTAAGTGCGCCTAAATTTATTTCGCCCCTATGCCTTGTAAACAGCCAACTACTAGTTGAGTAATATTTATAGGTTTCGATATATTTATGTTAGGCGCACTTACCCCATCCTGGCGCACTTGCCCCGACTGACCTTACGTATTTCCTCGCTGTTTGAGAAAAGCATTATATATACCTCGGCCGCAATTGCGATTGCCGGACTCGTGCTAATAGAAGGCTTCGCTTCGCTCAGCCTTCTAACTGACTCGTCCGGCAATGCGCTACTTGGCGGCCTCTGCAATAATGTACTAATATTGGGCCCTAATCTTTTCCTGCTCTATATAAACGACCTCTGTCAACTTGATATCTCAGGTGGTAAAATAATGTCTTCTGCCAATGACAGTTCTCGTTTTTGTATTTTCTCCGTATTAGAGTTCTAACTTGTGGTGTTTCCGCAGCTGGCGTACGACTACAAGTTCGACATCGAGGACGACGCGCACAAGATCATGTGCATGTGCGGCGCGCCCAACTGCCGCAAGTGGATGAACTAACGCACCTACCCTACTGTATTGTACCTACCAAAGTGATCTACTATACTACCTAGTGATAGTCTCAAGTAGCCAACGGATTACACCTCCTCGAGCTGGCAAGTGTGATTTAGTAATAAGCTATCTTTAATGTTTTACACATAGTCTATAGTTTATTATAATTTTATATCTAGAGTTACGCGTCTCCACGCACGGACGCCCTGTAAATATTAAATCGGTATATGAAACGTTGTTATTGAATTTTTGATGTTTTAAATGTGACATTTCCGATCATACTGAATAGTATTTTTAGTTTTGATGTATTCTACGGACGTTCAGTGTGCCCGCTGTTTTCTATTGACATTTTATTGATTTTAATTTAAATTTATATTATTTCGTGACATTCTAAATTGTTGAATCTTATACAAATGAATCGATGTAGTACTTATAGTGGAATAGTTTTGATAATCTCACAGGCGATGAAATAAGTTAGGAACCAAATAGAAGAATTTGCATTTAGTACATGTAGAGCAGGAGTATATTTTTATGATACCATTACGTAATGCCGCCGTGCCTGTCCGTTAGAACGTCGGTGTCGCCAGGCCGGCACCGCAGCACGCCTTGGTCCGCTGACCCAACTTATACTAACTAGTCCGTAAGACTATTTATATCTAGAGTAGCGCTCGCGAGGCTTTCCGGATCATATTAGTGCATATATAAAATCATACATAACCACTTATTTTTTATAGATAAAATATAATTTTACTTTTTTATCGCAGCAATCGTAACTCGTGTAAGGTCAGAGTTTATCTAACCGCCACATCTTCTAATGGGCTAGAAGACTGAACTCTGATGATTACTAGAATTAATGAATTGGTCCGCGAGCGGTAGGTAGCTTAATTTATATGAATAGGTTTTCAAATGTGATATTACCTCACATGGCGTCACGTTCATTTCGTAGTGGCGACTCATAGTATTTAGGTAGTGCTGTAGAAAAGCCGTAACTGAGTGATAGTCAACTGTTGACGTGATATAGCAACTCGAAGCAAGAAGCATCAAAGATTTGGGTTCACAGTTGGCAGTGATTTAACTTACTTTCGAGTTAGCACAACATTATAGAATTTTTTTTTGACACGAAGTTGCCATCTACCAATGTTATGAAATCATGCAATGTAATTTTAAGTGTTAAATGTGCAATATCGTATCTTGAATACAGTTTGTAAATAATTTCCGCTAGTAGGTGTTTATTAGTTACATTATAATCGCGAAATAGTATTTTTTTTTAGTTATATCACAGTCGTTTCAATTATATTTCATTGCTTTTCTGTCGATATATTTATTTAAAGCATTCCCATAAATATGCACTGACTAAAGATTGACTCAATTATATCGTTTTTCAAAATGTTTGTAAAATGATTACTGTAGAAATATTTCTATACAATACTATTTTTATTGCATTATTTTCCTATCATTAAACCTTAATTAGTAAGACATTTCTTTTATTTCCCTGCACTTCACTACATTCATCAGGTTTACTATGAAATCGGGCCTCTTTTTATAGAATTTTCCATATAAAGTGACCCGATTTCATTGAGGTTGAGTGTATAAAGAAGATTATTAGTAAAACACTGTTGTTTTTGTATAAATTTTATTACAAACTGTTTTTTTTTGGACTTACAGCAAATAATATACCGAAAACATTGTCTAGGTACAGCTGGCGAGCCAGCCGTGTTGATCACAACTTGTTGCGGAGACGGTCGTCGGCGCCGCCGCGGCAAAAAAAAGAGGGGGGGGGGAGGGGGTAACGGAGCTTACAACTTATTGCCAGTCGCTGTGGTCACGGGGTGAAGGCTCCTTTCTTAGTCACAACAGTCAAAAACCGCTCCTCGTCGTGTCGCCTCAAACGTGCAACCAACTCATGACTCGAACGCTTTACATATACAGTTCAATCACAAAATCACTTCCTTATAATAAACTTCTGTAAGTTCAACCTATGAGGGTAGTTTTGAAGACAAAAATGTTTACATCACCCTTGGCCATAAAGTGGGATTTTCTGCCCGCTACGCGGAGAGAAAATCTCACTTCTTGGCCAAGGCAAGACGTAAAACTTTTGTCAAACCACGGGCGGTAATTCGTAAAGCCCCAGATTGTATATTTATGGCCCTCACCTTCGGTTCGGGCCACAGAAACCTGCGATCTGGTACATTTACGAATTCACCACCCTAGGTCTGTAATGTACTATTCTACTGAACAATCAGTTTTGTGCTTTTGATTAAATTACTGAACAAATTTGCATGGATTTCGTAAAACGATCGGCGAGGTGCACCGAAAATAAATCCACCGTTTAAATGGAAGATAATTTTCATTATAATGTATAATGCTTGTATAAGTTGACACTGGAGGGATACTTAAATTCATTATACAGATCTGTCGGCATTTTCGACAGCCGTCTCGGCGTTATCCCAGAATCATTTACGTCCGTAAACATAATCAAGCGATTCAAACTATACAAAAATATAACATTCCTCGTTTTTAGAAATATAAAACGCAATTTACAAATTCATAGAAGTTAGTCCACATTATTGAAAACCAAGTTGGAATGAGAAATAGATATGAACGATAAATTAAAATTACAATATGCCTACAAGATTGAATTGAATGAACCATAAAAAAATAAATATGCATAGCTGTTAATGGTATATAATTATAGACCAAAATTATAATATCAAATTATAATGCTTTGCACCATTACCTTATTAATTAAATAGACACGAAAATCTGTTTCACAACCCTAAAAAACATAGATTACATTTTTTAGACTTGTCAAACATAGTCGGCGGAGCAAAAAATATGTCGCAACGATAAAGCTAAAGGATTCAATAGTTAGACAGAACCACTCCAAGACGTCTCCCTTTCACTAGGCACCGGTCCAAGTCATAACATCGTTAGTTTTGTACTTTTCTAGTTTAAAAAAATATATTTTTTAACTACATCAAAAAATGTAAATAATGAAACCATCGTCATTTAAACTGGTGTATATTTTGATAGAGCCAAAATTCGAGCTATTTTTTAGTAAAAACTAATAATTTCGCGTACTATGTAAGAGGGAACTTCTCAGGAACGTTCAAGAAATCTAAACGCAATTCAGTTTCACCAGAAACGCAACGATGACAATGACTCGGACGCGGCCCGTTCCGCGACAAATATGCGAATGTATATCTACGATGTATAAATCGCATGTTACATGACCTGATGATTTAGGGTGGGTTGATTCAAACCGTCCGTTAACTGAGCAGCGCTCGTTAAATATTTTACTATGGGATAAGAATGATGTTTCTTTATGGAATGACAGCTCGGCGGCCGTATTTAACGACCATGAGTCCGTCAACTGTGCTTGAATCAACCCAGGCTTAAAGGTATCGAGCAAGTGCGACAGGATAGGGTAAGTGCACCTATCATAAATATATCAATAGCTACTCCAAATATGACGACTAATCGTATTTTAGTTTCATGCAACAAAATAAAACCATGCCACTGTGGTATACACAGACGGCTCCGTCCACAGGGTTCACGTTAAAAAATAATATAGGTACAGTTATCCCGGTGGCGCACTTGCCCCGCCTTTAATTTACTATTGGTTTCGAGGATTGTAGCTCGTGGTACAGACTTGGAGTGGAGGTAAAGTATCTTGTGATGTACACATGATGGGCCGACAAAGTTTCTAGTGTTTAAAGTGTTGAGCGCGCGGCGCTCAGTCGATGTACTGCGCGAGCCAGCGGAAGCCCTCGCCGTAGCCCTGGCGCTTCAGCACCGAGCACATGAACAGCTCCAGCGGCCGCCCGGGCAGCTCCGACCGGGATACCTTGCCCTGCAACGGGAAATCAAACACTGAATCCTATCCTATAACAAGCAACGCGTGTATATAAATGTACTAGCTTCTGCCCGCAACTTCACCCGAGTGGAGTTCGGCTATCGCGTTCCCGATAAAAAGTAGCCTATGTCCTTTTTCGGGACTCCAAATACCTCCATGCCAAATTTCATCTCAATCGGTCCAGCGGTTTAAGTGTGAAGAGGTAACAGACAGACAGTTACTTTCGCATTTATATTATTATATAGCTTCTGCCCGCGACTTCGCCCGTGTGGAATTCGGTTATCGCGTTCCCGCGGGAACTATGCGTTTTTCCGGGATAAAATGTAGCCTAGCCTGAAGTCTGCAGTTGCAATGACTTTGATTTGTCTAAGGTTTAGCCTAGGTTTGTAGGTTCAGGCACAGATATTTAATAGTACTACATACAGAATGGCCACGGAATCACCCGCCTGAATCTAGCCGGCGCGCAACTCGCGCCCAACTCGCCCTTACCGTCATTTATTTCATCCGGAGATGGAGAGTGGATCATTGGCCCGCGTAGTGGTACACACCCATTTACAAGTGTACAGACGTCCTCGCACGCAAACATCGACACTTCATGTGAATTGTGTTCGAAATCGTACTTTTTAATACAGTTGCTTAAAAAGTAAACATTTCGATACCTGTTTAACGTGCCAAAAGTTTGTCATTTCCGAACGAGCGCTTTTTGTTTTTTGACAGCTAGTGAGCGTGCCTAAAGTTGTCTTTTACGAACTAGTGTGTAAAGTTTTTTGAGCTCCATCCTGTTCGTTTATTTCATTATTTTTTTCGCAAATGTATTAAAAAACGTCGTTTGATACACGTGCTAAATTGTCATTTTCACTCGTCCCTAGCGTTAACTCGCGCCAACATAACTAGGGACTCGTGATATGATAAACTTTTCGCACTTGCATCAAAATGTAATATTTATAGGCCGCGTCCGCCGTGTGGTTCGGGCGAGGGTTGCGGCGTACCTTGCCGGTGGTCTGCTGGTACAGGTTGAAGAACTGCCGCAGCTCGTCCTCACTAGCGGCGCCCGGCTTGTCGATCTTGTTGCCCAGGATCAGTACGGGGCAGTTGCTCAGCGTCTCGTCTGTCAGCAGCGAGTCCAGCTCCGCCTGACGACCAACAGCCAATCAATTTAGATAAAACTATATTAGCTATAACTATTATAGCCGTTTGCCCGCTACATCGTCCCGCGTAGACATAGAATTTGCGTACGCGATTATACTATACATATAGATGGTTTGACTCGTAAATTTGAGTAAATCGAGCTATTAGACTCTAGTCATTCAATCAAAGCTCGTTCTCTTTTAGACTTCTTGGGGTTTCGAGCCTTCTGCAAGCGTTTCTTGCACTCGGGACTCACGACTCAAAAAAATAGTTTTTTTAACTCTCTCTCTTAATATAGATATAGTCGCGGACCCCACGGCTCCACGGACCACAGGTCAAGAAAAAAAAAAACACTGGTCTAAACTATTATTGCCGTCCGTAAGTTCAAGCCCAAGCCAAGTGTCAAATCTTTATACCTATTATATTCGGTCGGCTGCCGGCGGACGACCAAACGAAAATTCTGGATCGGACTCGCAAAGACCGATCCGGTCTGTAGTTAGTGTACCTCATAGTCTAAGAAAACAAGGTCTGCCGATCCAGGTGACGTGTCACCCTTACGTCAAAGTCGAGTTGCCACTTTATTGCAATAAAACAAAAATGAAGGAAATATTTTCTGCCGTTATAATGCAAAATAAATTATTTGCGCATTAGTCGTCGTTAGAATTGTCGTTTATTATTTTTAAGAGGGTTTACTCCGAAAGTTGGCAACGTCGAAAATAGCTGTCAAATTTGCTGTTTTCATTAATTTCTGAATATTACTGAATGAAAACACGAATTGTCGCTCTATGGTTGAATAAAACATTAAGTATGGATTGCAACAATTATCATAGGAACACGACATTTTTGATTGAGTTTTTTAAATTACTATCTTTTGAAAACTTTCCATCGCATTTTCCATGCATTTTAATGTAATCTTATCATTTGAATGCCTAAGCAACAAATATAAAACGAGACGCGTCATTCAACCATAGAATGATAACTCCTTTTTCAATTCAGTAATATTGAGAAATCAATAAAAACAGCGAAACATTTGACAGCTATACGCGACGTTGCCAACTTTCGGGATAAACCCTAAGCACACAAAATGGGACAAGTTAAAAACAAATGAACGTAATAATTTAATGAAACACTCTCAGGTATCAGGATACATGGGGGTCGGGGATTATTTTAATACACCACTTGTATCACACAGCAGTGCGAATGACGTTAGGGTGACACCCACACTAATACAGAATTCAATTCAATTCAATTCAATCATTTATTCAGCAAATTGGCCACATAGCGGCACTTTTACACGTCAGAAAAGAATTTACCAAAGAATACCGGACTGTCATACCTGGCGAAGTATATTATTGTGTCATGGTGTACCTTGGACTCGGGCAGGCGCGCCCGGTCGCACGCGTCGACGAGGAACACGATGGCGTCGACGGCGGGGAAGTAGTCGCGCCACACGCGCCGCGCCTGCGCGTGCCCGCCCAGGTCGAACGTCGTGAACCGCATGCTGCCTATCGACAGCTCCTCCGACGCTGGACACGACAAGAACGATCATCACAATCAATTTCAACGGTACTATGCTGTTAGGCCCGCCACATACAGTAGAATTACGTTACGGAATCCCGTAGACCTGCCACAAGTGGTTCGGAATCTCGTTTCCAGTCTATACATTTTGTATTACGACTGTATGTGGGGCGGGCCTTAATACAAATACACCCGAAATAATTGCTAAATGCGATAATAGATGTCGCTGCCTAGATAGCCAGTATGGAAATTGGAACTCTCATGAGCAAGGGGCGCTTCAAATTATCATATAGGCTACGTATGAAAATTTTAAGCACCCCTGTGTTGCTCATATACGGAGATTTTCCAATTTACAGAGATTGTCAGTCTATAATACCCGCCTGCTGTATGCCATACCTTTTCTGTGATTACATTATCTCTGTACTGTTCCTTGAATGTGTGGTGTTCAATAAAGTATTTTGTATTGTATTGTATAATTTCCTCGTGCTGTTAATACTAACTTAGAAACTTCACAAGAAAGAGGATAATTTCTCTTTGCCCTGTCATCAGGGCAGCAAAATAGAGGGCGCAAAATGTATCTAAACGAGCTAATAATAAGTACTTTAAAAAACTCAATTGAGGCTTTGACTTTTCCATATCCACCTCCAAGCTCCATCGTCAGATCAATTTCAATCACCTGCCAAGTTTCATCATGATACGATTGACGATAACAATCCACCCATTGAATATGTCTGACGCAAGCAATAACCATATAACTAAGAATTATGCCACCATTTCTGTTTAATACAGTGAAACTTATTAACATAATTAGTCTTTTGATTAGTCAGTCAAGTAATCAATACATTGCAACAGCATATTGCGAGTTCATTGGCAGTGCGGAATGGGGACTTAACACACATCCTTGAATTGCTTAGCAGATGCGTGCTGGTTTCCTCGCGATGTTTCCCTTCACCGAAAAACTTAGTGATAAATTCAAATTGAATAGGGATGACGACAGGGTGAAAAAATCGAAATTCAAATTAGTCCATCAGTCAGGTAATAAAAAAATAATAGACACGTATTTTTAGTTTTATCAAATTAACAAAGAATGCCCAAGTTAAAACGCATTAAAGTTGGAGAGTGGGGGCTAACTACGTCACCGTTAGGTATAAATCGTACCTAACCGTGACGTCACGCAACATTTCAACTCAATATATCTCCGTATAAGTTTGATTACGTGAAAAAAGAAAAAATACGTGTCCAATACTTTTCAATAATCTTCCTGATAGACTAAGGAAAAAAAAGTTGTCGTCTCCCCTATTTAGCAAATACATCTTTTTTAAATTAAAAATCAGAGGTGCGAGCCAGAGGCTTTTTTGCTACAAGTCTACAATCATTTGCTCCTATTACCTGGCTACCTTGGGCTTGGACCTACTGTGTCTTAGGCCAAACCCACTGGTTAATTGGTAAGCAAACAAGCACAAAAGCCACCCAATGTAAACCGAAACCTCATGACTCATTATTAAGAAATCATAAGATGTCGAATGCGTTGTCTACTCATGTTTGTTGGTGTGTGTGTGTGAATATACTGACTGGGATGGAGCGTGGGCACGTGCTGCGCGAGCCGGTCATCCTTGAGCATGTGCAGCAGTGTAGTCTTGCCCGCATTGTCCAGTCCCAGGAACAAGAGTTTGCCCGACTTCTTCCACAGCCCTGCAATGAACAACAAACGTTCTGAATACTTTGAATTCTGGGTCACCATGTTAGACGTTTGATCGTTTTGGTTTGGTCAAAAATTTCAGGCTAGGTGGGTTCATTTGATGAAAAATAGATATTGAAAGTGTTATACTAGAAGAAGACAAGTTTTAAGAATGGTTTTGCATTATCAAAGTTCTTAATATTAAAAAGAAAATCAGGTGTCATAAAATAAATATTCAAAATTTGAGGAAACTTGAAAATATTTTTAGATGATTTTAATAAATTCTTAATAACATCAACCACTTATTTATGATTTCAATGTGATTTTCAATGTTGCATAGGATCCTCCTTTACTCATGTCCTGTGGGATGTGTGTGAGATATTGCAACATCTTAAGTCACTATGAATAGACAATCATCTATACTATAATAAAAGGGTAATTTTTCTGTCTCTTTCTTTCTGTCTGTCTGTCTGTCTGTTTGTTAGAGTTACTCTCCAGAACCACTAATATGTTGCTCACACATTGCACTAACCAAGTAACCGATAAGATTTATTTTAGAGGTTTCCAATTTAGAATGAAAAACAAGGAGAAATGTTCAAATTAACACAGATGTATATGTTATGTAAGCATGACAGGTAGATTTTTGACTATTACTACAGGCATTAAATTGTGTGTCACATAAAAATATCATTATTGACAGAATCCATTCTAAAGCACAATTTTTTTTATACCAATAGGTATAGGCAAACAAGCGCACAGCCCACCTGATGGTAAGTGGCTACTGAGCCCATGGACACTGAAATCCTATGATCCCCCATTAAGAAACCATAAGATCTCAAATGTCTACCCTGAGGCCTAAAATGGAATGCCTCTGTGCCAGAAATTTCACCGGCTGCCTTAGCCCCCTACCAGAAGACAACAGTGTGATTATACATACATACAATGTTAGTAAGGTCAAGGTAAGCTGTGTCACCTTTTAACAGTGGATGAATGTTTTAGAGGCTATCAATTAGACAATGATAAAGTGTAAATAAGCAACAATGGGCATAGATTTAACTATCAATATGATTAGTTTTCAATTCAATTCACCAAGATAATAAAAAGAAATGAGACAATATTTACAAATAAACCCAAAAACACATGTGTTTAGTATTAAAATGGGTGATTCTACAAGTGCTTCAACGACAGTCAGTACTCTGTCAGCTGCTTTACATGGAATTTTAGTATAATTTCTGTAAAAAGGACAGTACTAATACTACAAATTACCGGCCGAGGTTGCTAGAAATTGCACAAAATGCGGCAGCCCATATGCATTTAAATATTTCAATTCCTTAACATTATAAAAGATAATAAACAATTAATATTAACATTTAATCCCCAGTATCATAAAAACAGTCCTATTAGATACAATTAATGAGTACTGAAGTAAAACCCCAATTATTCACTGAATTACCATATTATATTGGACGACTTACCTAAGAAGCCGAGGACGCCAGTGAACCAGTCTAAGATGAACATTGTGGATCTGCAAAGTACGGAAGGTGAGAATAGCGCATCCCCTTCTTCACAAAGAAAACACAAATGACTATGACTTGCAAATCAAAATGATATAAATTGCGTAGTATCATCTGTCGACCGAATCAAACTGGGCTAACTTTGCAAACTGCAATGAAGTCGTCAGACCCGTTTGGAGCATACGCAAAAGATTAAAATAATGTGATATCGAGTTGAGTAATACGACTGACAGAACGTCAAACGCACGGGAACTTCGAACAGATTTTCCTACGAAACACTAGGAAGATACTCACTTTTTAAAATTGAACTAGATTAACCTAAGTTAGAGGAAGTATATCACAATATTTCACACTTAATTCCAGTATAATCGTCGATAAAATTGACGATTTATGGACTGACTGACTAAAAATGTATGTTGGAACTTGGCTCTCGGATTATGCGATGAATCTGTTGGCAATGACGTACGCTACTTCCGGTTGTCTAGGGTTATTGGCATGATTCGAGTTAAGAAAGATAGAAAGTACCAAATGTAAAATTGATTACTAAGTTATCAAAGTGTATGTAGCTATTTATATGTAAGGTAACATAATTAATTAATCATTTTCATAACAGTTCTTAAGTAATATTTAAAATTGTTGATTTTATTTTTGAACGCATCCCTAAATTTCATGTGTCGTGGTGCTGCCATATAAAATTTCAGATTCTTTTTAAACGTCTTTATAAACACTTATTTGAATATATGTACATCTTTCTTTAGGTGTTCAGCAATCGTTTTATTTGAGAAATAAATTGCAATTTTCCTATTTATATCAATTTGTATGTTAGAATTCAGTTTAGTAGAATACTTACTGCGTTCTACTGGATATTTTTATGCTTGATGCTGGAAACACCAGCATCCGCTATTCTTTCTAGTGTTTGACAGCTTTCAAAGCAAAAGGTATTTCGTAGTTTTGTTTAAATTCTATGTTAAATGCGTAATTAAAACAGAAATAGTTCTTAAATCGTGCAGCATATACTATGTAGCGTCCATCTTGAACAACTTGAGTCTGTTTGTGAATGGATCATTGTGATAATTTAAGGTTAAAAAAGTGCTAAGTGTTGTGTCCTTTTCAGGCTGAGCCATGGCCCCGAGGAAAAACAAAGTTGCGAAAGAGGAGGTCCAGGTGACCCTGGGTCCTCAGCACTTGGTGGGTGAGACCGTGTTCGGCGTCGCCCACATCTTTGCTTCCTTCAACGACACATTCGTGCACGTTACCGACTTATCTGGTCGGGAAACCATTGCCAGAGTGACCGGCGGAATGAAGGTGAAGGCTGATCGTGATGAGGCTTCTCCCTACGCCGCTATGTTGGCCGCTCAGGTGAGTTTTCCAAGTTGTTTTGCTGTTCCAGACTCCTGCCAAACTTACATTTTGAGGTTATGTTTAAACTTAGGTTGTAAACATGAACTAAAATGGTATTTTCATTTTGCAGTTGGTCAACTGCCTGAATGTTAATGCAATATAATAATAATAATGAAGATATAACTTGAAAATTGATTTCATTCATTATTTCTTCTCATTATCTTAGTTTTATTGCGTTCAAAAAGTCACTGAAGATGAATGAGTGCTCGTGTTTGTGGTATTGTCTTAGGCTGCGTTCCGAAACGCGCTCAGAGCGCTCACAGCACCTTGCATCCCTTTTCCTCTTGAAAGTCGAGTCCTAAGAGGAAAAAGGATGCAAGGTGCTGTGAGCGCTCTAAGCGCGATTCGGAACGCAGCCTTACTGTGGCCTATATTGAATTTCTATACATTATTCCACGTAAAGAAAACTTAGTGTACAACAGGCAGACTTAATGCCTCGAGGCTATGTTGGAAAGAAAACAGCTAATGCTTAGTTATAAATGTTTATCTGAATATAAGAGTGGTAAAAATACTATTATTTCTGACTAGTCGGCTTGATGAAGTTGGTATCATTTTTCTTTCTAAACCTTCCTAGAAGCCCAGGGAATAAAACAAAAAAAGAATCAGCCAAATTGATCCAGCAGTTCTCGAGCCTTAGCCAGACTAACACATGGCAGTTCATTTTTATATATAACATTAAAACAGTGGCGGACTAAGCCTGTCGGGGGCCCGGGGCGGAAAATCGAAATGGGGCCCCCCTCCTTGCCTGTGTAGATGTGTTGATGGTGTATGTTAGGCTCCCGTGCACTGACTACGTAACACATTTAGTTGAAATTTGTTCGCTTACCATCAGGTGGCCTGTCAAAGGCGGATCAAGCTTTCCCCCTTTTTCACGTCAGGGCTTAAAAACACATAATAACAGTAGACATAGTCCTGCCGAGGGGGGGGGGGTCATGACCCCCATGAGCCCCCCTGGATCCGCCCGTGTGGCCTGTGTGGTCGTTTGCATTTATACATCCATACTTAATATTATAAACGCGAAGCGAAAGTAACTTTGACTCTCTGTTGCGTCTTCACGCTCAAATCGCTTCACCAATTTAGATGAAATTTGGTATGGATGGAGATAATTCTAGTCCCGATGAAGGACATAGGCATAGCCTAATTTTTATCCCAAAAAACGTATCTAGTTTCCGCGGGAACGCGAGCGCTACAACCGAATCCTACGCGCACAGTCGTGGACAGAAACTAGTCTATTTTCTAACATTATAAATGTGAAAGTAACTCTGTCTGTTACTTCTTCACACTTCAACCGCTGGATCGATTTAGATGAAATCCGGTATGGAGACAATAGTTTTAGTTTCGGAGAATGATCCAGTAACCTTGTCGTTTGAAAGTATGGAGCAGTAAGCGCAAAATCCGGTAGTTCTGATTTTTTGCAGGCTTGTTTATGTTGTTGGTATAATGTATAATTCAAGTTTGTGACCTCGAGCGTTTAACGCAACTTTGTCAAAAATAAAAAAACAAGAGAAAATTTCGGCTGCTTTTCAGATTTTGGCGATTTTGATCCCAAATGACTAGTTTTTGATACTACCTTCTCGGAACGTTTTTAAAGAAGACTAAATTTTCTAAGATATGAGATTAGAACCGTCTCTGTGTACCCAATATTTTCTGAGATAAAGCTTTCCGGAATTCATAATTTTTCAGAACTTTGTAATATTTTAGAAGTCACTCGAACAGCTGTAGCAGCATGTGTTTCCAATTACCTCCGTCGAATTGTGCTAGTGTTGAGCACGAGCGTGTGGGGTCATGAATTGGAGTCACCTGTAGCATTTTTATATCCTACTAGCTTTTAAAGGCGATTTCGTATGCGCATAATCATCAACATTCAAACTCCCGTTTTTCCCGTTCCCGTTGGAATTTTAGACGATCCTCTCTTAATACACCTCTACACCTCTTCGGAAACCTACATGCCAAACTTCAGCTTTCTACGACCAGCAGTTTCAGCTGTGCGTCACACACACCAAAAGAACTTTGGGGTAACCATCGAACTACTGCCACGTTTCACCTATAGTTAGCAGACAACGCTCAGGCAAAACTGATGGTCGTAGGAAGCTGAAATTTGGCATGTAGGTTTCTTAGGAGGTGTAAAGGCGCACTAAGAGAGGATTTTCTAAAATTCTTACGGGAACAGGAAAAATGGGAGTTTAAATTTTGATGTTTCTGTGCATACGAAATCGCCTTCAAAAGCTAGTAGGATATAAAAATGCTATAGTAGGCTCCAATTCGTGACTCCACACGAGCAACACTAGCACAATCTGTCGAAGATAATTGGAAAAACATCCCGATAGTGATGTTCTAAAATATTGCGAAGTTCTGAAAAATTATGAAGTCTGAAAAGCTTTATCTCAGAAAATATTGGGTACACAGAGACGGTTCTAGTCTCATATTATAGCAAATTTAGTCTTTTTTAAAAACTTCCTGAAAAGATAGTATCAAAAACTAGTCCTTTAGGCTACTTTTTAACCCGGAAAAACACATAGTTCCCTCAGGAGCGCTATAACCGAATTCCACGCGACGAAGTAGTGGGCTGAAGTTTAAAAGTCTTCTTTAAAAACGTCCTGAAAAGGTAGTATCAAAAACTAGTTCATTAGGGTCAAAATTATCGGTTTTTTTAAATTTTTGACTAAGTTACGTTCAGCGCTCAAGGTCACCAACTTGGATTATACATTAGGCCAACATCATAAACAAGTCTGCAAAAAATCAGAACTACCGGATTTGACCCACATGCTGATGTACTGTTACTAGATTAATTTAGGTATTATCATTATATTCCCACGGAGTCCATATTATGCGCTTAACACGGTACCGCGAGCGTTGGACATCAAGTGCTTGGACCTTAGACTTGGAAATGTTGGGATGTTTTACCAATAACTAAGTATCTATGAAATAGACTATGGGGGCCCTCTCGTCGAGGTCGAAACCAGAACATTGGCGTAACAATAGGGTGGCAGTGGCGCGTGGCAGAACGGGCAAAATTCCCTAACTCACTACCTGAGCTGAGGGGGCCCCGGCCCAAGAGGCCACGAGGAAAGAAAGGAAAATCACAAAATTTCAGTTGTGCAATTTTGTAAATTAAAGATTTGCCTCGGGGCCTCGAGCGTGAGGTGGTACATTTATGCCGCTGCCTGGTCGAAACAATTTTTCCAAGTTTTTTTTTGCGTTAAGTAGGTACTATATTATTTGGTGATTTGGGGGCGCCCTAGGATCGGGGGCCCGGGGCGGACCGCCCCCACCGCCCCCCCCTTAGTCCGCCACTGCCCTCAGGAGCGCTATAACCGAATTCCACGCGACGAAGTAGTGGGCTGAAGTTTAAAAGTCTTCTTTAAAAACGTCCTGAAAAGGTAGTATCAAAAACTAGTTCATTAGGGTCAAAATTATCGGTTTTTTTAAATTTTTGACTAAGTTACGTTCAGCGCTCAAGGTCACCAACTTGGATTATACATTAGGCCAACATCATAAACAAGTCTGCAAAAAATCAGAACTACCGGATTTGACCCACATGCTGATGTACTGTTACTAGATTAATTTAGGTATTATCATTATATTCCCACGGAGTCCATATTATGCGCTTAACACGGTACCGCGAGCGTTGGACATCAAGTGCTTGGACCTTAGACTTGGAAATGTTGGGATGTTTTACCAATAACTAAGTATCTATGAAATAGACTATGGGGGCCCTCTCGTCGAGGTCGAAACCAGAACATTGGCGTAACAATAGGGTGGCAGTGGCGCGTGGCAGAACGGGCAAAATTCCCTAACTCACTACCTGAGCTGAGGGGGCCCCGGCCCAAGAGGCCACGAGGAAAGAAAGGAAAATCACAAAATTTCAGTTGTGCAATTTTGTAAATTAAAGATTTGCCTCGGGGCCTCGAGCGTGAGGTGGTACAGTTATGCCGCTGCCTGGTCGAAACAATTTTTCCAAGTTTTTTTTTGCGTTAAGTAGGTACTATATTATTTGGTGATTTGGGGGCCCCCTAGGATCGGGGGCCCGGGGCGGACCGCCCCCACCGCCCCCCCCTTAGTCCGCCACTGCATTAAAAGTTTCATAATCATCATGTTTTGTTTCCAGGATGTTGCTGAGAAATGCAAACTGCTTGGCATCACTGCCCTGCACATCAAGCTCCGTGCCACTGGTGGCAACAAGACCAAGACCCCCGGGCCTGGCGCTCAGTCCGCCCTCCGTGCCCTGGCTCGCTCTAGCATGAAGATTGGCCGCATTGAGGATGTCACCCCCGTGCCCTCAGACTCCACCCGCAGGAAGGGTGGGCGACGCGGTCGCAGGCTGTAATCTGTTAGTGTAAGCTTACTGTGGACTTTCAATACAAAAGTATGCAGTACCTTGTGTTTTATTTCTCAAAAATTCCAAAATTTAGTGATGATTGTTTTTTTTTCTGTTCTTTTGCAATCAGTCCGATGACTTCGAGCAAATCTGTGCTGTGTCAATGGCTGGATGATGAGATTAAAATCAATGTTTTTACTCAAGTGCAATTTTTACAAAATTGCATCAAAAAATTCATGCAGTTCATTGACTGATGTAATAATACTAATTTACCGATAAACACTTTCTAAAATAGCAAGTGGGCACGGTTAGCCTTGATTGAAAGAAAAATTGATGGTGATTAAATTTAACGCAATATTATCACATAAATTTGCTTGCATTCGAGATATGACAATGTATAATAAATAGTAGGTAGATGTGAACCACCTCTCCTTTCAGTGCCTACCTCACCTTTCGAGTTGGTGAAGCCGGTGAAGGTGGGACTCTGTGAGTGTGAATAGCCCTAGCCAGGCAATAAATAAATGAAACAACATTTGTGAGAGAACATTGTATGTTATTATTAATGTTTATTAATATTTCAGATAATAAATAGTTACTATTTTAAAATACAATACTTTCTAGAATAAACACTTTTATTTTACACACAACTATGAATTTTGAAATAGGTAGATACATATAAATCTATTTTTTACTCTAACATTATCTAATAATAACCATTACTTTATTTCTATATTTCTATACATTATATTGCACTTTTATGGTTGTGTGGACTGCTCAGACATAAATCTTCATTGTTCTACACTCCTTTGCGATACTTGGTAATAGAGTAGGTATTTTAAATAAGTATAGTTTCTGTTATATTAGGCAAAGTAAATTAAAGAGCCATTATTTAGTACAGAAATACATTTTGTGGATAGCAAAGTATAGAATACAGTACAGCCATTGTAAAATATTTTTATTTTTTAATGAGATCAACGTATTTTCTAATTAGCTCCTGAAGCTCACTCCCCGGTCGGGGGATACATTTCAATTTTAAAAAACATATTTTTTAGGTATATAGATTTACTATATTTATGTCTTTTTAAAGCCTTATTAAGAGTGCAAAATATTGTAGCTTATTTTCGAATACCAATAGAATAGTAGTGTAAACGTAAAAAAAACTTGAAAAAAACATGTCAAGCGCAATTCGACAAAAGCACAATAAAATTTCCGTTACACAGCAAAACAAGTTGTAAAAATCTGTAAAACTACAACAAACACAAATATATCCGTCCGGTGTCGTCCAATTTGTGGATTTAAATAAAATCTAAGTATGTAAAGAATATTCCAATTCGAACTGGAGTCGATC